>CM039675.1:464031118-464185440 GCA_022496015.1 Hordeum marinum | reverse complement strand
CCTGAACACGGCCTGGACCCCAACCACCACTAGATTCCCTCCTCTTCTACCCGACGCGCATGTCTCCCCCCACCAAGTGAACGCGACAGTGACGTCCGTGGAGGTGGGCCACACCCCATAGCCCCAAGACGGCCGTCTACGCGTGCCACATTACTTTGACACATGCACGACTAGACGCGGTGGTTCGGTGGCATAGCTACACCCGGGAGGCCACCACGAAGCTCCATTAGACCAGGAGATCTAGCCCTTTGACTTTCGCCGGATGGGCTTTGACCAGTGAACTCTTCCACCTGGTTGCGATGGTTCAGCACATAGGAGCATCCCTGAACACGGCCTGGACCCCAACCACCACTAGATTCCCTCCTCTTCTACCCGACGCGCACGTCTCCCCCTCCAGGTGACCGCCACAGCAACGTCCACGGAGGGGGGGCCACACCCAGAGCCCCAAGAAGGCCGTCTACGCATGCCACATCACTTTCACACATGCATCACGACCCAACGCGGTGTTTCGGTGGCATAGCTACACACGGGAGGCCACCACGAAGCTCCGTTAGACTAGGAGATCTAGCCCTTTGACATTCGCCGGACGGGCTTTGACCAGTGGACTCTTCCACCTGGTTGCGATGGGTCAGCAGATAGCAGCATCCCCGAACACGGCCTGGACCCAAACCACCACTAGATTCCCTCCGGTTCTACCCGACACGCACGTCTCCCCCCTCCAAGTGACCGCGACAACGACGTCCGCGGAGGGGGGGCGACACCCTGGAGCCCCTAGACAGGCGTCTACGCATGCCACATCACTTCACACATGCATCACGACCCGACGTGGTGTTTCGGTGGCATAGCTACATACGGGAGGCCACCACGAAGCTCCATTAGACCAGGAGATCTAGCCCTTTGACTTTCGCCGGACGGGCTTTGACCAGTGGACTCTTCCACCTGGTTGCGATGGGTCAGCACATAGGAGCATCCCCGAAACTGGCCTGGACCCAAACCACCACTAGAATCCCTCCGGTTCTACCCGACGCGCATGTCTCCCCCCTCTAGGTGACCGCGGCAGCGATGTCCGCGGAGGGGTCCACACTCCGGAGCCCCAAGATGGCCGTCTAAGCGTGCCACATCACTTTCACACATGCATCACGACCCGCCGCGGTGTTTCATTGGCATAGCTACACCCCGGAGGCCACCACGAAGCTCCATTAGACTAGGAGATCTAGCGATTTCACTTTCGCCGGACGGGCTTTGACCAGTGGACTCTTCCACCTGGTTGCGATGGGTCAGCACATAGGAGCATCCCCGAACATGGCCTGGAACAAACCACCACTAGATTCCCTCCGGTTCGACACGACGCGCACGTCTCCCCGCTCCAGTTGACCGCGACAGCGTCGTCCGCGGAGGGGTCCACACCCCGGAGCCCCAAGACGCCCATCTACGCGTGCCACATCATCACACATGCATCACGACCCAACGCGGTGTTTCGGTGGCATAGCTACACACGGGAAGCCACCACGAAGCTCCGTTAGACCAGGAGATCTAGCCCTTTGACTTTCGCCGGACGGGCTTTGACCAGTGGACTCTTCCAACTGGTTGCGATGGGTCAGCGCATAGGAGCATCCCCAAACACGGCCCGGACCGAAACCACCAATAGATTCCCTCCGGTTCTACCTGACACGCACGTCTCCCCCCTCCAAGTGACCGCGACAGCGACGTCCGCGAAGGGGGAAACACCCCGGAGCCCCTAGACAGGCGTCTACCCATGCCACATCACTTTCACACATGCATCACGACCCGACGTAGTGTTTCGGTGGCATAGCTACACATGAGAGGCCACCACGAAGCTCCGTTAGACCAGGAGATCTAGCCCTTTGACATTCGCCGGACGGGCTTTGACCAGTGGACTCTTCCACCTGGTTGCGATGGGCCAGCACATAGCAGCATCCCCGAACATGGCCTGGACCCAAACCACCACTAGATTCCCTCCGGTTCTACCCGACGCGCACGTCTCCCCCCTCCAAGTGACCGCGACAGCGACGTCCGCGGAGGGGGGCAACACCCCGGAGCCCCTAGACAGTCGTCTACGCATGCCACATCACTTTCACACATGCATCACGACCCGACGTGGTGTTTCGGTGGCATAGCTACACACGGCAGGCCACCACGATGCTCCATTAGACCAGGAGATCTAGCCCTTTGACTTTCGCCGGACGGGCTTTGACCAGTGGACTCTTCCACCTAGTTGCGATGGGCCAGCACATAGGAGCATCCCCGAAACTGGCCTGGACCCAAACCACCACTAGATTCCCTCCGGTTCTACCCGACACGCAGGTCTCCCCCCTCCAAGTGACTGCGACAGCGACGTCCGCGGAGGGGGAAACACCCCGGAGCCCCTAGACAAGCGTCTACGCATGCCACATCACTTTCACACATGCATCACGACCCGACGTGGTGTTTCAATGGCATAGCTACACACGAGAGGCCACCACGAAGCTCTGTTAGACCAGGAGATCTAGCCCTTTGACTTTCGCCGGACGGGCATTGACCAGTGGACTCTTCCACCTGGTTGCGATGGGTCAGCACATAGGAGCATCCCCGAACATGGCCTGGACCCAAACCACCACTAGATTCCCTCCGGTTCTACCCGACGCGCACGTCTCCCCCCTCGAGGGGACCGCGACAGCGACGTCCGCGGAGGGGTCCACACTCCGGAGCCCCAGGATGGCCGTCTAAGCGTGCCACATCACTTTCACACATGCATCACGACCCGACGCGGTGTTTCGGTGGCATAGCTACACACGGGAGGCCACCACGAAGCTCCGTTAGACCAGGAGATCTAGCCCTTTGACTTTCGCCAGACGGGCTTTGACCAGTGGACTCTTCCACCTGGTTGCGATGGGTAAGCACATAGGAGCATCCCCGAACACGGCCTGGACCCAAACCACCACTAGATTCCCTCCGGTTCTACCCGACGCACACGTCTCCCCCCTCCAAGTGACCGCGACAGCGATGTCCGCGGAGGGGGGAATGACCCCGGAGCCCCTAGACAGGCGTCTACGCTTGCCACATCACTTTCACACATGCATCACGACCCGACGTGTTGTTTCGGTGGCTTAGATACACACGGGAGGCCACCACGAAGCTCCGTTAGACCAGGAGATCTAGCCCTTTGACTTTCGCCGGACAGGCTTTGACCAGTGGACTCTTCCACCTGGTTGCGATGGTTCAGCACATACGAGCATCCTCGAACACGGCCTGCACCCAAACCACCATTAGATTCCCTCTGTTTCTACCCGATGCGCACGTATCCCCCTCCAAGTGACCGCGACAGCGACGTCCGCGGAGGGGGGCAACACTCCGGAGCCCCTAGACAGGCGTCTACGCATGCCACATCACTTTCACACATGCATCACGACCCGACGTGGTGCTTCGGTGGCATGGCTACACCCGGGAGGCCACCACGAAGATCCGTTAGACCAGGACATCTATCCCTTTGACTTTCGCCGGATGGGCTTTGACCAGTGAACTCTTCCACCTGGTTGCGATGGTTCAGCACATAGGAGCATCCCTGAACACGGCCTGGACCCCAACCACCACTAGATTCCCTCCTCTTCTACCCGACGCGCACGTCTCTCCCCACCAAGTGAACGCGACAGTGACGTCCGCGGAGGTGGGCCACACCCCAGAGCCCCAAGACGGCCGTCTACGCGTGCCACATTACTTTGACACATGCACGACTAGACGCGGTGGTTCGGTGGCATAGCTACACCGGGAGGCCACCACGAAGCTCCATTAGACCAGGAGATCTAGCCCTTTGACTTTCGCCGGACGGGCTTTGACCAGTGGACTCTTCCACCTGGTTGCGATGGTTCAGCACATAGGAGCATCCCTGAACACGGCCTGGACCCCAACCACCACTAGATTCCCTCCTCTTCTACCCGACGCGCATGTCTCCCCCCACCAAGTGAACGCGACAGTGACGTCCGTGGAGGTGGGCCACACCCCATAGCCCCAAGACGGCCGTCTACGCGTGCCACATTACTTTGACACATGCACGACTAGACGCGGTGGTTCGGTGGCATAGCTACACCCGGGAGGCCACCACGAAGCTCCATTAGACCAGGAGATCTAGCCCTTTGACTTTCGCCGGATGGGCTTTGACCAGTGAACTCTTCCACCTGGTTGCGATGGTTCAGCACATAGGAGCATCCCTGAACACGGCCTGGACCCCAACCACCACTAGATTCCCTCCTCTTCTACCCGACGCGCACGTCTCCCCCCTCCAGGTGACCGCCACAGCAACGTCCACGGAGGGGGGCCACACCCCAGAGCCCCAAGAAGGCCGTCTACGCATGCCACATCACTTTCACACATGCATCACGACCCAACGCGGTGTTTCGGTGGCATAGCTACACACGGGAGGCCACCACGAAGCTCCGTTAGACTAGGAGATCTAGCCCTTTGACATTCGCCGGACGGGCTTTGACCAGTGGACTCTTCCACCTGGTTGCGATGGGTCAGCAGATAGCAGCATCCCCGAACACGGCCTGGACCCAAACCACCACTAGATTCCCTCCGGTTCTACCCGACACGCACGTCTCCCCCCTCCAAGTGACCGCGACAACGACGTCCGCGGAGGGGGGCGACACCCTGGAGCCCCTAGACAGGCGTCTACGCATGCCACATCACTTTCACACATGCATCACGACCCGACGTGGTGTTTCGGTGGCATAGCTACATACGGGAGGCCACCACGAAGCTCCATTAGACCAGGAGATCTAGCCCTTTGACTTTCGCCGGACGGGCTTTGACCAGTGGACTCTTCCACCTGGTTGCGATGGGTCAGCACATAGGAGCATCCCCGAAACTGGCCTGGACCCAAACCACCACTAGAATCCCTCCGGTTCTACCCGACGCGCATGTCTCCCCCCTCTAGGTGACCGCGGCAGCGATGTCCGCGGAGGGGTCCACACTCCGGAGCCCCAAGATGGCCGTCTAAGCGTGCCACATCACTTTCACACATGCATCACGACCCGCCGCGGTGTTTCATTGGCATAGCTACACCCCGGAGGCCACCACGAAGCTCCATTAGACTAGGAGATCTAGCGATTTCACTTTCGCCGGACGGGCTTTGACCAGTGGACTCTTCCACCTGGTTGCGATGGGTCAGCACATAGGAGCATCCCCGAACATGGCCTGGAACAAAACCACCACTAGATTCCCTCCGGTTCGACACGACGCGCACGTCTCCCCGCTCCAGTTGACCGCGACAGCGTCGTCCGCGGAGGGGTCCACACCCCGGAGCCCCAAGACGCCCATCTACGCGTGCCACATCATCACACATGCATCACGACCCAACGCGGTGTTTCGGTGGCATAGCTACACACGGGAAGCCACCACGAAGCTCCGTTAGACCAGGAGATCTAGCCCTTTGACTTTCGCCGGACGGGCTTTGACCAGTGGACTCTTCCAACTGGTTGCGATGGGTCAGCGCATAGGAGCATCCCCAAACACGGCCCGGACCGAAACCACCAATAGATTCCCTCCGGTTCTACCTGACACGCACGTCTCCCCCCTCCAAGTGACCGCGACAGCGACGTCCGCGAAGGGGGAAACACCCCGGAGCCCCTAGACAGGCGTCTACCCATGCCACATCACTTTCACACATGCATCACGACCCGACGTAGTGTTTCGGTGGCATAGCTACACATGAGAGGCCACCACGAAGCTCCGTTAGACCAGGAGATCTAGCCCTTTGACATTCGCCGGACGGGCTTTGACCAGTGGACTCTTCCACCTGGTTGCGATGGGCCAGCACATAGCAGCATCCCCGAACATGGCCTGGACCCAAACCACCACTAGATTCCCTCCGGTTCTACCCGACGCGCACGTCTCCCCCCTCCAAGTGACCGCGACAGCGACGTCCGCGGAGGGGGGCAACACCCCGGAGCCCCTAGACAGTCGTCTACGCATGCCACATCACTTTCACACATGCATCACGACCCGACGTGGTGTTTCGGTGGCATAGCTACACACGGCAGGCCACCACGATGCTCCATTAGACCAGGAGATCTAGCCCTTTGACTTTCGCCGGACGGGCTTTGACCAGTGGACTCTTCCACCTAGTTGCGATGGGCCAGCACATAGGAGCATCCCCGAAACTGGCCTGGACCCAAACCACCACTAGATTCCCTCCGGTTCTACCCGACACGCAGGTCTCCCCCCTCCAAGTGACTGCGACAGCGACGTCCGCGGAGGGGGCAACACCCCGGAGCCCCTAGACAAGCGTCTACGCATGCCACATCACTTTCACACATGCATCACGACCCGACGTGGTGTTTCAATGGCATAGCTACACACGAGAGGCCACCACGAAGCTCTGTTAGACCAGGAGATCTAGCCCTTTGACTTTCGCCGGACGGGCATTGACCAGTGGACTCTTCCACCTGGTTGCGATGGGTCAGCACATAGGAGCATCCCCGAACACGGCCTGGACCCAAACCACCACTTGATTCCCTCCGATTCTACCCGACGCGCACGTCTCCCCCCTCCAAGTGACCGCGACAGCGACGACCGCGGAGGGGGAAACACCCCGGAGCCCCTAGACAGGCGTCTACGTATGCCACATCACTTTCACACATGCATCACGACCCGATGTGGTGTTTCGGAGGCATAGCTACACACGAGAGGCCACCACGAAGCTCCGGTAGACCAGGAGATCTAGCCCTTTGACTTTCGCCGGACGGGCTTTGACCAGTGGACTCTTCCACCTTGTTGCGATGGGTCAGCACATAGGACCATCCCCGAACACGGCCCGGACCCAAACCACCAATAGATTCCCTCCGGTTCTACCCGACACGCACGTCTCCCCCCTCCAAGTTACCGCGACAGTGACGTCCGCTGAGGGGAAACACCCCGGAGCCCCTAGACAGGCGTCTACGCATGCCACATCACTTTCACACATGCATCACGACCCGACGTGGTGTTTCGGTAGCATAGCTACACACGAGAGGCCACCACGAAGCTCCGTTAGACCAGGAGATCTAGCCCTTTGACTTTCGCCAGACGGGCTTTGACCAGTGGACTCTTCCACCTGGTTGCGATGGGTCAGCACATAGGAGTGTCCCCGAACATGGCCTGGAACAAAACCACCACTAGATTCCCTCCGGTTCTACCCGACGCGCACGTCTCCCCCCTCCAAGTGACCGTGACAGTGGCGTCCGTGGAGGGGGAAACACCCCGGAGCCCCTAGACAGGCGTCTATGCATGCCACATCACTTTCACACATGCATCACGACCCGACGTGGTGTTTCGATGGCATAGCTACACACGAGAGGCCACCACGAAGCTCCGTTAGACCAGGAGATCTAGCCCTTTGACTTTCGCCGGACGGGCATTGACCAATGGACTCTTCCACCTGGTTGCGATGGGTCAGCACACAGGAGCATCCCTGAACACGGCCTGGAACCAAACCACGACTTGATTCCCTCCGATTCTACCCGACGCGCACGTCTCCCCCCTCCAAGTGACCGTGACAGCGACGTCCGCGGAGGGGGAAACACCCCGGAGCCCCTAGACAGGCGTCTACGTATGCCACATCACTTTCACACATGCATCACGACCCGACGTGGTGTTTCGGTGGCATAGCTACACACGAGAGGCCACCACGAAGCTCCGTTAGACGAGGAGATCTAGCCATTTGACTTTCGTCAGACGGGCTTTGACCAGTGGACTCTTCCACCTGGTTGTGATGGGTCAGCACATAGGAGCATCCCCGAACATGGCCTGGACCCAAACCACCACTAGATTCCCTCCGGTTCTACCCGACGCGCACGTCTCCCCCTCGAGGGGACCGCGACAGCGACGTCCGCGGAGGGGTCCACACTCCGGAGCCCCAGGATGGCCGTCTAAGCGTGCCACATCACTTTCACACATGCATCACGACCCGACGCGGTGTTTCGGTGGCATAGCTACACACGGGAGGCCACCACGAAGCTCCGTTAGACCAGGAGATCTAGCCCTTTGACTTTCGCCAGACGGGCTTTGACCAGTGGACTCTTCCACCTGGTTGCGATGGGTAAGCACATAGGAGCATCCCCGAACACGGCCTGGACCCAAACCACCACTAGATTCCCTCCGGTTCTACCCGACGCACACGTCTCCCCCCTCCAAGTGACCGCAACAGCGATGTCCGCGGAGGGGGGAATGACCCCGGAGCCCCTAGACAAGCGTCTACGCTTGCCACATCACTTTCACACATGCATCACGACCCGACGTGTTGTTTCGGTGGCTTAGATACACACGGGAGGCCACCACGAAGCTCCGTTAGACCAGGAGATCTAGCCCTTTGACTTTCGCCGGACAGGCTTTGACCAGTGGACTCTTCCACCTGGTTGCGATGGTTCAGCACATACGAGCATCCTCGAACACGGCCTGCACCCAAACCACCACTAGATTCCCTCTGTTTCTACCCGATGCGCACGTATCCCCCTCCAAGTGACCGCGACAGCGACGTCCGCGGAGGGGGGCAACACTCCGGAGCCCCTAGACAGGCGTCTACGCATGCCACATCACTTTCACACATGCATCACGACCCGACGTGGTGCTTCGGTGGCATGGCTACACCCGGGAGGCCACCACGAAGATCCGTTAGACCAGGACATCTATCCCTTTGACTTTCGCCGGATGGGCTTTGACCAGTGAACTCTTCCACCTGGTTGCGATGGTTCAGCACATAGGAGCATCCCTGAACACGGCCTGGACCCCAACCACCACTAGATTCCCTCCTCTTCTACCGACGCGCACGTCTCCCCCCACCAAGTGAACGCGACAGTGACGTCCGCGGAGGTGGGCCACACCCCAGAGCCCCAAGACGGCCGTCTACGCGTGCCACATTACTTTGACACATGCACGACTAGACGCGGTGGTTCGGTGGCATAGCTACACCCGGGAGGCCACCACGAAGCTCCATTAGACCAGGAGATCTAGCCCTTTGACTTTCGCCGGACGGGCTTTGACCAGTGGACTCTTCCACCTGGTTGCGATGGTTCAGCACATAGGAGCATCCCTGAACACGGCCTGGACCCCAACCACCACTAGATTCCCTCCTCTTCTACCCGACGCGCACGTCTCCCCCCACCAAGTGAACGCGACAGTGACGTCCGCGGAGGTGGGCCACACCCCAGAGCCCCAAGACGGCCGTCTACGCGTGCCACATTACTTTGACACAAGCACGACTAGACGCGGTGGTTCGGTGGCATAGCTACACCCGGGAGGCCACCACGAAGCTCCATTAGACCAGGAGATCTAGCCCTTTGACTTTCGCCAGATGGGCTTTGACCAGTGAACTCTTCCACCTGGTTGCGATGGTTCAGCACATAGGAGCATCCCTGAACACGGCCTGGACCCCAACCACCACTAGATTCCCTCCTCTTCTACCCGACGCGCACGTCTCCCCTCTCCAGGTGACCGCCACAGCAACGTCCACGGAGGGGGGCCACACCCCAGAGCCCTAAGAAGGCCGTCTACGCGTGCCACATCACTTTCACACATGCATCATGACCCAACGCGGTGTTTCGGTGGCATAGCTACACACGGGAGGCCACCACGAAGCTCCGTTAGACTAGGAGATCTAGCCCTTTGACATTCGCCGGACGGGCTTTGACCAGTGGACTCTTCCACCTGGTTGCGATGGGTCAGCAGATAGCAGCATCCCCGAACACGGCCTGGACCCAAACCACCACTAGATTCCCTCTGGTTCTACCCGACGCGCACGTCTCCCCCCTCCAAGTGACCGCGACAACGACGTCCGCGGAGGGGGGCGACACCCCGGAGCCCCTAGACAGGCGTCTACGCATGCCACATCACTTTCACACATGCATCACGACCCGACGTGGTGTTTCGGTGGCATAGCTACATACGGGAGGCCACCACGAAGCTCCATTAGACCAGGAGATCTAGCCCTTTGACTTTCGCCGGACGGGCTTTGACCAGTGGACTCTTCCACCTGGTTGCGATGGGTCAGCACATAGGAGCATCCCCGAAACTGGCCTGGACCCAAACCACCACTAGAATCCCTCTGGTTCTACCCGACGCGCATGTCTCCCCCCTCTAGGTGACCGCGGCAGCGATGTCCGCGGAGGGGTCCACACTCCGGAGCCCCAAGATGGCCGTCTAAGCGTGCCACATCACTTTCACACATGCATCACGACCCGACGCGGTGTTTCATTGGCATAGCTACACCCCGGAGGCCACCACGAAGCTCCATTAGACCAGGAGATCTAGCGATTTCACTTTCGCCGGACGGGCTTTGACCAGTGGACTCTTCCACCTGGTTGCGATGGGTCAGCACATAGGAGCATCCCCAAACATGGCCTGGAACAAAACCACCACTAGATTCCCTCCGGTTCGACCCGACGCGCACGTCTCCCCGCTCCAGTTGACCGTGACAGCGTCGTCCGCGGAGGGGTCCACACCCCGGAGCCCCAAGACGCCCATCTACGCGTGCCACATCATCACACATGCATCACGACCCAACGCGGTGTTTCGGTGGCATAGCTACACACGGGAAGCCACCACGAAGCACCGTTAGACCAGGAGATCTAGCCCTTTGACTTTCGCCGGACGGGCTTTGACCAGTGGACTCTCCCACCTGGTTGCGATGGGTCAGCACATAGGAGCATCCCCGAACACGGCCCGGACCCAAACCACCAATAGATTCCCTCCGTTTCTACCCGACACGCACGTCTCCCCCCTCCAAGTGACCGCGACAGCGACGTCCGCGGAGGGGGAACACCCCGGAGCCCGTAGACAGGCGTCTACGCATGCCACATCACTTTCACACATGCATCACGACCCGACGTGGTGTTTCGGTGGCATAGCTACACACGAGAGGCCACCACGAAGCTCCGTTAGACCAGGAGATCTAGCCCTTTGGCTTTCGCCAGACGGGCTTTGACCAGTGGACTCTTCCACCTGGTTGCGATGGGTCAGCACATAGGAGCATCCCCGAACATGGCCTGGAACAAAACCACCACTAGATTCCCTCCGGTTCTACCTGACGCGCACGTCTCCCCCCTCCAACTGACCGCGACAGCGGCGTCCGCGGAGGGGGAAACACCCCGGAGCCCCTAGACAGGCGTCTATGCATGCCACATAACTTTCACACATGCATCACGACCCGACGTGGTGTTTCGATGGCATAGCTACACACGAGAGGCCACCACGAAGCTCCGTTAGACCAGGAGATCTAGCCCTTTGAATTTCGCCGGACGGGCATTGACCAGTGGACTCTTCCACCTGGTTGCGATGGATCAGCACATAGGAGCATCCCCGAACACGGCCTGGACCCAAACCACCACTTGATTCCCTCCGATTCTACCCGACGCGCACGTCTCCCCCCTCCAAGTGACCGCGACAGCGACGGCCGCGGAGGGGGAAACACCCCGGAGCCCCTAGACAGGCGTCTACGTATGCCACATCACTTTCACACATGCATCACGACCTGACGTGGTGTTTCGGTGGCATAGCTACACACGAGAGGCCACCACGAAGCTCCGTTAGACCAGGAGATCTAGCCATTTGACTTTCGCCAAACGGGCTTTGACCAGTGGACTCTTCCACTTGGTTGCGACGGGTCAGCACATAGGAGCATCCCCAACACGGCCTCGACCCCAACCACCACTAGATTCCCTGCTGTTCTACCTGACGTGCACGTCTCCCCCTCCATGTGACTGCGACACCGACCTCCGCGGAGGGGGGCCACACCCCGGAGCCCCAAGACGGCCGTCTACGCATGCCACATCACTTTCACACATGCATCACGACCCGATGCGGTGTTTCGGTGGAATAGCTACACCAATGAGGCCACCATGAAGCTCCGATAGACCAGGAGATCTAGCCCTTTAACTTTCGCCGGACGGGCTTTGACGACTGGACTCTTCCACCTGGTTGCGATGGGTGAGCACATAGGAGCATCCTTGAACATGGCCTGGACCCGAACCACCACTAGATTCCCTCCAATTCTACCCGGCGCGCATGTCTCCCCCCTCCAAGTGACCTCGACAGCGACGTTCGCGGAGGGGAGCAACACTCCGGAGCCCCTGGATGGGAGTCTACACGTGCCTTATCACTTTCACACATGCATCACGAGCCGACACGGTGTTTCGGTGGCATAGCTACACCCGGGAGGCCACCACGAAGCGCTGTTAGACAAGGAGATCTAGCCCTTTGACATACGCCGGACGGGCTTTGACCAGTGGACTCTTCCACCTGGTTGCGATGGGTCAGCACATAGGAGCATCCCCGAACATTGTCTGGACCCAAACCACCACTAGATTCCCTCTGGTTCTACCCAACGCGCACGTCTCCCCCCTCCAAGTGACCACGACAGCGACGTCCGCAGAGGGGGGGCACACCCCGGAGCCCCAAGACGGCCGTCTACGCATGCCACATCACTTTCACACATGCATCACGACCCGACGCGGTGTTTCGGTGGCATAGCTACACACGAGAGGCCACCACGAAGCTCCGTTAGACCAGGAGATCTAGCCCTTTGACTTTCGCCGGACGGGCTTTGACCAGTGGACTCTTCCACCTGGTTGCGATGGGTCAGCACATAGGAGCATCCCCGAACACGGCCTGGACCCAAACCAACACTAGATTCCCTCCGGTCTCCCCAACGCGCATGTCTCCCCCTCCAAGTGACCGCGACAGCGACGTCCGCGGAGGGGGAAACACCCCAGAGCCCCTAGACAGGCGTCTACGCATGCCACATCACTTTCACACATGCATCATGACCCGACGTGGTGTTTGGGTGGCATAGCTACACACGAGAGGCCACCACGAAGCTCCGTTAGACCAGGAGATCTAGCCCTTTGACTTTCGCCGGACGGCTTTGTCAAGTGGACTCTTCCACCTGGTTGCGATGGGTCAGCACATAGGAGCATCCCCGAACACGGCCTGGACCCAAACCACCACTAGATTCCCTCCGATTCTACCCGACACGCACGTCTCCCCCTCCAAGTGACCGCGACAGCGACGTCCGCGGAGGGGGAAACACCCCGGAGCCCCTAGACAGGCGTCTACGCATGCCACATCACTTTCACACATGCATCACGACCCGACGTGGTGTTTCGGTGGCATAGCTACACACGAGAGGCCACCACGAAGCTCCATTAGACCAGGAGATCTAGCCCTATGACTTTCGCCAGACGGGCTTTGACCAGTGGATTATTCCACCTGGTTGCGATGGGTCAGCATAGAGGAGCATCCCCGAACACGGCCTGGACCCAAACCACCCCTAGATTCCCTCCGGTTCTACACGATGCGCATGTCTCCCCTCCAAGTGACCGCGACAGCGACGTCCGCGGAGGGGGAAACACCCCGGAGCCCCTAGACAGGTGTCTACGCATGCCAGATCACTTTCACACATGCATCATGACCCGACGTGGTGTTTCGGTGGCATAGCCACACACGAGAGGCCACCGCGAAGCTCCGTTAGACGAGGAGATCTAGCCCTTTGACTTTTGCCAGACGGGCTTTGACCAGTGGACTCTTCCACCTGGTTGTGATAGGTCAGCACATAGGAGCATCCCCGACCTTGGCCTGGACCCCAACCACCACTAGATTCCCTCCTGTTCTACCCGACGGGCACGTCTCCCACTCCATGTGACTACGACAGCGACGTCCGCGAAGGGGGGCCACACCCCGGAGCCCCAAGACGGCCGTCTACGCATGCCACATCACTTTCAGACATGCATCACGACCCGATGCGGTGTTTCGGTGGCCTAGCTACACCAATGAGGCCACCATGAAGCTCCGTTAGACCAGGAGATCTAGCCCTTTAACTTTCGCCGGACGGGCTTTGACCAGTGGACTCTTCCACCTGGTTGCGATGGGTGAGCACATAGGAGCATCCTTGAACACGGCCTGGACCCGAACCACCACTAGATTCCCTCCAGTTCTACCCGACGCGCATGTCTCCCCCCTCCAAGTGACCACGACAGCGACCTTCGCGGAGGGGAGCAATACTCCGGAGCCCCTGGATGGGAGTCTACACGTGCCTTATCACTTTCACACATGCATCACGACCCGACGCGGTGTTTCGGTGGCATAGCTACACCCGGGAGGCCACCATGAAGCGTTGTTAGACCAGGAGATCTAGCCCTTTGACATACGCCGGACGGGCTTTGACCAGTGGACTCTTCCACCTGGTTGCGATGGGTCAGCACATAGGAGCATCCCCGAAGATTGTCTGGACCCAAACCACCAATAGATTCCCTCCGGTTCTACCCAACGCGCACGTCTCCCCCCTCCAAGTGACCACGACAGCGACGTCCGCAGAGGGGGGCCACACCCCGGAGCCCCAAGACGGCCGTCTACGCATGCCACATCACTTTCACACATGCATCACGACCCGACGCGGTGTTTCTGTGGCATAGCTACACACGGGAGGCCACCCCGAAGCTCCGTTAGACCAGGAGATCTAGCCCTTTGACTTTCGCCGGACGGGCTTTGACTAGTGGACTCTTCCACCTGGTTGCAAAGGGTGAGCACATAGGAGCATCCTCAAACACGGCCTGGACCTAAACCACCACTAGATTCCCTCTAGTTCTACCCGACGCGCACGTCTCCCCCCTCTAAGTGACTACGACAGCGACGTCCGCGGAGTGGGGCAACACTCCGGAGCCTCTAGACAGGCATCTACGCATGCCACATCACTTTTCCACATGCATCACGACCCGACGTGGTGTTTCGGTGGCATAGCTACACACGAGAGGCCACCACGAAGCTCCGTTAGACCAGGAGATCTAGCCCTTTGGCTTTCGCCAGACGGGCTTTGACCAGTGGACTCTTCCACCTGGTTGCGATGGGTCAGCACATAGGAGCATCCCCGAACATGGCCTGGAACAAAACCACCACTAGATTCCCTCCGGTTCTACCCGACGCGCACGTCTCCCCCCTCCAAGTGACTGCGACAGCGGCGTCCGCGGAGGGGGAAACACCCCGGAGCCCCTAGACAGGCGTCTATGCATGCCACATCACTTTCACACATGCATCACGACCCGACGTGGTGTTTCGATGGCATAGCTACACACGAGAGGCCACCACGAAGCTCCGTTAGACCAGGAGATCTAGCCATTTGACTTTCGCCAAACGGGCTTTGACCAGTGGACTCTTCCACCTGGTTGCGATGGGTCAGCACATAGGAGCATCCCCCAACACGGCCTGGACCCCAACCACCACTAGATTCCCTCTTGTTCTACCTGATGTGCATGTCTCCCCCTCCATGTGACTGCGACACCGACCTCCGCGGAGGGGGGCCACACCCCGGAGCCCCAAGACGGCCGTCTACGCATGCCACATCACTTTCAGACATGCATCACGACCCGATGCGGTGTTTCGGTGGCATAGCTACACCAATGAGGCCACCATGAAGCTCCGTTAGACCAGGAGATCTAGCCCTTTAACTTTCGCCGGACGGGCTTTGACGACTGGACTCTTCCACCTGGTTGCGATGGGTGAGCACATAGGAGCATCCTTGAACACGGCCTGGACCCGAACCACCACTAGATTCCCTCCAATTCTACCCGGCGCGCATGTCTCCCCCTCCAAGTGACCGCGACAGCGACGTTCGCGGAGCGGAGCAACACTCCGGAGCCCCTGGATGGGAGTCTACACGTGCCTTATCACTTTCACACATGCATCACGACCCGACACGGTGTTTCGGTGGCATAGCTACACCCGGGAGGCCACCACGAAGCGCTGTTAGACAAGGAGATCTAGCCCTTTGACATACGCCAGACGGGCTTTGACCAGTGGACTCTTCCACCTGGTTGCGATGGGTCAGCACATAGGAGCATCCCCGAACATTGTCTGGACCCAAACCACCACTAGATTCCCTCTGGTTCTACCCAACGCGCACGTCTCCCCCCTCCAAGTGACCACGACAGCGACGTCCGCAGAGAGGGGGGCACACCCCGGAGCCCCAAGACGGCCGTCAACGCATGCCACATCACTTTCACACATGCATCACGACCCGACGCGGTGTTTCGGTGGCATAGCTACACACGAGAGGCCACCAGGAAGCTCCGTTAGACCAGGAGATCTAGCCCTTTGACTTTCGCCGGACGGGCTTTGACCAGTGGACTATTCCACCTGGTTGCGATGGGTCAGCACATAGGAGCATCCCCGAACACGGCCTGGACCCAAACCAACACTAGATTCCCTCCGGTCTCCCCAACGCGCATGTCTCCCCCTCCAAGTGACCGCGACAGCGACGTCCGCGGAGGGGGAAACACCCCAGAGCCCCTAGACAGGCGTCTACGCATGCCACATCACTTTCACACATGCATCACGACCCGACGCGGTGTTTCTGTGGCATAGCTACACACGGGAGGCCACCACGAAGCTCCGTTAGACCAGGAGATCTAGCCCTTTCACTTTCGCCGGACGGGCTTTGACCAGTGGACTCTTCCACCTGGTTGCAAAGGGTGAGCACATAGGAGCATCCTCAAACACGGCCTGGACCTAAACCACCACTAGATTCCCTCTAGTTCTACACGACGCGCACGTCTCCCCCCTCTAAGTGACTACGACAGCGACGTCCGCGGAGTGGGGCAACACTCCGGAGCCTCTAGACAGGCATCTACGCATGCCACATCACTTTTCCACATGCATCACGACCCGACGTGGTGTTTCGGTGGCATAGCTACACACGAGAGGCCACCACGAAGCTCCGTTAGACCAGGAGATCTAGCCCTTTGGCTTTCGCCAGACGGGCTTTGACCAGTGGACTCTTCCAACTGGTTGCGATGGGTCAGCACATAGGAGCATCCCCGAACATGGCCTGGAACAAAACCACCACTAGATTCCCTCCGGTTCTACCTGACGCGCACGTCTCCCCCTCCAAGTGACTGCAACAGCGGCGTCCGCGGAGGGGGAAACACCCCGGAGCCCCTAGACAGGCGTCTATGCATGCCACATCACTTTCACACATGCATCACGACCCGACGTGGTGTTTCGATGGCATAGCTACACACGAGAGGCCACCACGAAGCTCCGTTAGACCAGGAGATCTAGCCATTTGACTTTCGCCAAACGGGCCTTGACCAGTGGACTCTTCCACCTGGTTGCGATGGGTCAGCACATAGGAGCATCCCCCAACACGGCCTGGACCCCAACCACCACTAGATTCCCTCCTGTTCTACCTGATGTGCATGTCTCCCCCTCCATGTGACTGCGACACCGACCTCCGCGGAGGGGGGCCACACCCCGGAGCCCCAAGACGGCCGTCTACGCATGCCACATCACTTTCACACATGCATCACGACCCGATGCGGTGTTTCGGTGGCATAGCTACACCAATGAGGCCACCATGAAGCTCCGTTAGACCAGGAGATCTAGCCCTTTAACTTTCGCCGGACGGGCTTTGACGACTGGACTCTTCCACCTGGTTGCGATGGGTGAGCACATAGGAGCATCCTTGAACACGGCCTGGACCCGAACCACCACTAGATTCCCTCCAATTCTACCCGGCGCGCATGTCTCCCCCTCCAAGTGACCGCGACAGCGACGTTCGCGGAGCGGAGCAACACTCCGGAGCCCCTGGATGGGAGTCTACACGTGCCTTATCACTTTCACACATGCATCACGAGCCGACACGGTGTTTCGGTGGCATAGCTACACCCGGGAGGCCACCACGAAGCGCTGTTAGACAAGGAGATCTAGCCCTTTGACATACGCCGGACGGGCTTTGACCAGTGGACTCTTCCACCTGGTTGCGATGGGTCAGCACATAGGAGCATCCCCGAACATTGTCTGGACCCAAACCACCACTAGATTCCCTCTGGTTCTACCCAACGCGCACGTCTCCCCCCTCCAAGTGACCACAACAGCGACGTCCGCAGAGGGGGGGCACACCCCGGAGCCCCAAGACGGCCGTCTACGCATGCCACATCACTTTCACACATGCATCACGACCCGACGCGGTGTTTCGGTGGCATAGCTACACACGAGAGGCCACCACGAAGCTCCGTTAGACCAGGAGATCTAGCCCTTTGACTTTCGCCGGACGGGCTTTGACCAGTGGACTCTTCCACCTGGTTGCGATGGGTCAGCACATAGGAGCATCCCCGAACACGGCCTGGACCCAAACCAACACTAGATTCCCTCCGGTCTCCCCAACGCGCATGTCTCCCCCTCCAAGTGACCGCGACAGCGACGTCCGCGGAGGGGGAAACACCCCAGAGCCCCTAGACAGGCGTCTACGCATGCCACATCACTTTCACACATGCATCATGACCCGACGTGGTGTTTGGGTGGCATAGCTACACACGAGAGGCCACCACGAAGCTCCGTTAGACCAGGAGATCTAGCCCTTTGACTTTCGCCGGACGGCTTTGTCAAGTGGACTCTTCCACCTGGTTGCGATGGGTCATTACATAGGAGCATCCCCGAACACGGCCTGGACCCAAACCACCACTAGATTCCCTCCGATTCTACCCGACACGCACGTCTCCCCCTCCAAGTGACCGCGACAGCGACGTCCGCGGAGGGGGAAACACCCCGGAGCCCCTAGACAGGCGTCTACGCATGCCACATCACTTTCACACATGCATCACGACCCGACGTGGTGTTTCGGTGGCATAGCTACACACGAGAGGCCACCACGAAGCTCCATTAGACCAGGAGATCTAGCCCTATGACTTTCGCCAGACGGGCTTTGACCAGTGGATTATTCCACCTGGTTGCGATGGGTCAGCATAGAGGAGCATCCCCGAACACGGCCTGGACCCAAACCACCCCTAGATTCCCTCCGGTTCTACACGATGCGCATGTCTCCCCTCCAAGTGACCGCGACAGCGACGTCCGCGGAGGGGGAAACACCCCGGAGCCCCTAGACAGGTGTCTACGCATGCCAGATCACTTTCACACATGCATCATGACCCGACGTGGTGTTTCGGTGGCATAGCCACACACGAGAGGCCACCGCGAAGCTCCGTTAGACGAGGAGATCTAGCCCTTTGACTTTTGCCAGACGGGCTTTGACCAGTGGACTCTTCCACCTGGTTGTGATAGGTCAGCACATAGGAGCATCCCCGACCTTGGCCTGGACCCCAACCACCACTAGATTCCCTCCTGTTCTACCCGACGGGCACGTCTCCCACTCCATGTGACTACGACAGCGACGTCCGCGAAGGGGGGCCACACCCCGGAGCCCCAAGACGGCCGTCTACGCATGCCACATCACTTTCAGACATGCATCACGACCCGATGCGGTGTTTCGGTGGCCTAGCTACACCAATGAGGCCACCATGAAGCTCCGTTAGACCAGGAGATCTAGCCCTTTAACTTTCGCCGGACGGGCTTTGACCAGTGGACTCTTCCACCTGGTTGCGATGGGTGAGCACATAGGAGCATCCTTGAACACGGCCTGGACCCGAACCACCACTAGATTCCCTCCAGTTCTACCCGACGCGCATGTCTCCCCCCTCCAAGTGACCACGACAGCGACCTTCGCGGAGGGGAGCAATACTCCGGAGCCCCTGGATGGGAGTCTACACGTGCCTTATCACTTTCACACATGCATCACGACCCGACGCGGTGTTTCGGTGGCATAGCTACACCCGGGAGGCCACCATGAAGCGTTGTTAGACCAGGAGATCTAGCCCTTTGACATACGCCGGACGGGCTTTGACCAGTGGACTCTTCCACCTGGTTGCGATGGGTCAGCACATAGGAGCATCCCCGAAGATTGTCTGGACCCAAACCACCAATAGATTCCCTCCGGTTCTACCCAACGCGCACGTCTCCCCCCTCCAAGTGACCACGACAGCGACGTCCGCAGAGGGGGGCCACACCCCGGAGCCCCAAGACGGCCGTCTACGCATGCCACATTACTTTCACACATGCATCACGACCCGACGCGGTGTTTCTGTGGCATAGCTACACACGGGAGGCCACCACGAAGCTCCGTTAGACCAGGAGATCTAGCCCTTTGACTTTCGCCGGACGGGCTTTGACTAGTGGATTCTTCCACCTGGTTGCAAAGGGTGAGCACATAGGAGCATCCTCAAACACGGCCTGGACCTAAACCACCACTAGATTCCCTCTAGTTCTACCCGACGCGCACGTCTCCCCCCTCTAAGTGACTACGACAGCGACGTCCGCGGAGTGGGGCAACACTCCGGAGCCTCTAGACAGGCATCTACGCATGCCACATCACTTTTCCACATGCATCACGACCCGACGTGGTGTTTCGGTGGCATAGCTACACACGAGAGGCCACCACGAAGCTCCGTTAGACCAGGAGATCTAGCCCTTTGGCTTTCGCCAGACGGGCTTTGACCAGTGGACTCTTCCACCTGGTTGCGATGGGTCAGCACATAGGAGCATCCCCGAACATGGCCTGGAACAAAACCACCACTAGATTCCCTCCGGTTCTACCCGACGCGCACGTCTCCCCCCTCCAAGTGACTGCGACAGCGGCGTCCGCGGAGGGGGAAACACCCCGGAGCCCCTAGACAGGCGTCTATGCATGCCACATCACTTTCACACATGCATCACGACCCGACGTGTTGTTTCGATGGCATAGCTACACACGAGAGGCCACCACGAAGCTCCGTTAGACCAGGAGATCTAGCCATTTGACTTTCGCCAAACGGGCTTTGACCAGTGGACTCTTCCACCTGGTTGCGATGGGTCAGCACATAGGAGCATCCCCCAACACGGCCTGGACCCCAACCACCACTAGATTCCCTCTTGTTCTACCTGATGTGCATGTCTCCCCCTCCATGTGACTGCGACACCGACCTCCGCGGAGGGGGGCCACACCCCGGAGCCCCAAGACGGCCGTCTACGCATGCCACATCACTTTCAGACATGCATCACGACCCGATGCGGTGTTTCGGTGGCATAGCTACACCAATGAGGCCACCATGAAGCTCCGTTAGACCAGGAGATCTAGCCCTTTAACTTTCGCCGGACGGGCTTTGACGACTGGACTCTTCCACCTGGTTGCGATGGGTGAGCACATAGGAGCATCCTTGAACACGGCCTGGACCCGAACCACCACTAGATTCCCTCCAATTCTACCCGGCGCGCATGTCTCCCCCTCCAAGTGACCGCGACAGCGACGTTCGCGGAGCGGAGCAACACTCCGGAGCCCCTGGATGGGAGTCTACACGTGCCTTATCACTTTCACACATGCATCACGACCCGACACGGTGTTTCGGTGGCATAGCTACACCCGGGAGGCCACCACGAAGCGCTGTTAGACAAGGAGATCTAGCCCTTTGACATACGCCAGACGGGCTTTGACCAGTGGACTCTTCCACCTGGTTGCGATGGGTCAGCACATAGGAGCATCCCCGAACATTGTCTGGACCCAAACCACCACTAGATTCCCTCTGGTTCTACCCAACGCGCACGTCTCCCCCCTCCAAGTGACCACGACAGCGACGTCCGCAGAGAGGGGGCACACCCCGGAGCCCCAAGACGGCCGTCAACGCATGCCACATCACTTTCACACATGCATCACGACCCGACGCGGTGTTTCGGTGGCATAGCTACACACGAGAGGCCACCAGGAAGCTCCGTTAGACCAGGAGATCTAGCCCTTTGACTTTCGCCGGACGGGCTTTGACCAGTGGACTATTCCACCTGGTTGCGATGGGTCAGCACATAGGAGCATCCCCGAACACGGCCTGGACCCAAACCAACACTAGATTCCCTCCGGTCTCCCCAACGCGCATGTCTCCCCCTCCAAGTGACCGCGACAGCGACGTCCGCGGAGGGGGAAACACCCCAGAGCCCCTAGACAGGCGTCTACGCATGCCACATCACTTTCACACATGCATCACGACCCGACGCGGTGTTTCTGTGGCATAGCTACACACGGGAGGCCACCACGAAGCTCCGTTAGACCAGGAGATCTAGCCCTTTCACTTTCGCCGGACGGGCTTTGACCAGTGGACTCTTCCACCTGGTTGCAAAGGGTGAGCACATAGGAGCATCCTCAAACACGGCCTGGACCTAAACCACCACTAGATTCCCTCTAGTTCTACACGACGCGCACGTCTCCCCCCTCTAAGTGACTACGACAGCGACGTCCGCGGAGTGGGGCAACACTCCGGAGCCTCTAGACAGGCATCTACGCATGCCACATCACTTTTCCACATGCATCACGACCCGACGTGGTGTTTCGGTGGCATAGCTACACACGAGAGGCCACCACGAAGCTCCGTTAGACCAGGAGATCTAGCCCTTTGGCTTTCGCCAGACGGGCTTTGACCAGTGGACTCTTCCAACTGGTTGCGATGGGTCAGCACATAGGAGCATCCCCGAACATGGCCTGGAACAAAACCACCACTAGATTCCCTCCGGTTCTACCTGACGCGCACGTCTCCCCCTCCAAGTGACTGCAACAGCGGCGTCCGCGGAGGGGGAAACACCCCGGAGCCCCTAGACAGGCGTCTATGCATGCCACATCACTTTCACACATGCATCACGACCCGACGTGGTGTTTCGATGGCATAGCTACACACGAGAGGCCACCACGAAGCTCCGTTAGACCAGGAGATCTAGCCATTTGACTTTCGCCAAACGGGCCTTGACCAGTGGACTCTTCCACCTGGTTGCGATGGGTCAGCACATAGGAGCATCCCCCAACACGGCCTGGACCCCAACCACCACTAGATTCCCTCCTGTTCTACCTGATGTGCATGTCTCCCCCTCCATGTGACTGCGACACCGACCTCCGCGGAGGGGGGCCACACCCCGGAGCCCCAAGACGGCCGTCTACGCATGCCACATCACTTTCACACATGCATCACGACCCGATGCGGTGTTTCGGTGGCATAGCTACACCAATGAGGCCACCATGAAGCTCCGTTAGACCAGGAGATCTAGCCCTTTAACTTTCGCCGGACGGGCTTTGACGACTGGACTCTTCCACCTGGTTGCGATGGGTGAGCACATAGGAGCATCCTTGAACACGGCCTGGACCCGAACCACCACTAGATTCCCTCCAATTCTACCCGGCGCGCATGTCTCCCCCTCCAAGTGACCGCGACAGCGACGTTCGCGGAGCGGAGCAACACTCCGGAGCCCCTGGATGGGAGTCTACACGTGCCTTATCACTTTCACACATGCATCACGAGCCGACACGGTGTTTCGGTGGCATAGCTACACCCGGGAGGCCACCATGAAGCGCTGTTAGACAAGGAGATCTAGCCCTTTGACATACGCCGGACGGGCTTTGACCAGTGGACTCTTCCACCTGGTTGCGATGGGTCAGCACATAGGAGCATCCCCGAACCACCACTAGATTCCCTCCGGTCTCCCCAACGCGCATGTCTCCCCCTCCAAGTGACCGCGACAGCGACGTCCGCGGAGGGGGAAACACCCCAGAGCCCCTAGACAGGCGTCTACGCATGCCACATCACTTTCACACATGGATCACGACCCGACGTGGTGTTTGGGTGGCATAGCTACACACGAGAGGCCACCACGAAGCTCCGTTAGACCAGGAGATCTAGCCCTTTGACTTTCGCCGGACGGCTTTGTCAAGTGGACTCTTCCACCTGGTTGCGATGGGTCAGCACATAGGAGCATCCCCGAACACGGCCTGGACCCAAACCACCACTAGATTCCCTCCGATTCTACCCGACACGCACGTCTCCCCCTCCAAGTGACCGCGACAGCGACGTCCGCGGAGGGGGAAACACCCCGGAGCCCCTAGACAGGCGTCTACGCATGCCACATCACTTTCACACATGCATCACGACCCGACGTGGTGTTTCGGTGGCATAGCTACACACGAGAGGCCACCACGAAGCTCCGTTAGACCAGGAGATCTAGCCCTATGACTTTCGCCAAACGGGCTTTGACCAGTGGATTATTCCACCTGGTTGCGATGGGTCAGCATAGAGGAGCATCCCCGAACACGGCCTGGACCCAAACCACCACTAGATTCCCTCCGGTTCTACACGATGCGCATGTCTCCCCTCCAAGTGACCGCGACAGCGACGTCCGCGGAGGGGGAAACACCCCGGAGCCCCTAGACAGGCGTCTACGCATGCCAGATCACTTTCACACATGCATCACGACCCGACGTGGTGTTTCGGTGGCATAGCTACACACGAGAGGCCACCGCGAAGCTCCGTTAGACGAGGAGATCTAGCCCTTTGACTTTTGCCGGACGGGCTTTGACCAGTGGACTCTTCCACCTGGTTGCGATAGGTCAGCACATAGGAGCATCCCCGAACATGGCCTGGACCCCAACCACCACTAGATTCCCTCCTGTTCTACCCGACGGGCACGTCTCCCACTCCATGTGACTACGACAGCGACATCCGCGAAGGGGGGCCACACCCCGGAGCCCCAAGACGGCCGTCTACGCATGCCACATCACTTTCAGACATGCATCACGACCCGATGCGGTGTTTCGGTGGCCTAGCTACACCAATGAGGCCACCATGAAGCTCCGTTAGACCAGGAGATCTAGCCCTTTAACTTTCGCCGGACGGGCTTTGACCAGTGGACTCTTCCACCTGGTTGCGATGGGTGAGCACATAGGAGCATCCTTGAACACGGCCTGGACCCGAACCACCACTAGATTCCCTCCAGTTCTACCCGACGCGCATGTCTCCCCCCTCCAAGTGACCACGACAGCGACCTTCGCGGAGGGGAGCAATACTCCGGAGCCCCTGGATGGGAGTCTACACGTGCCTTATCACTTTCACACATGCATCACGACCCGACGCGGTGTTTCGGTGGCATAGCTACACCCGGGAGGCCACCATGAAGCGCTGTTAGAACAGGAGATCTAGCCCTTTGACATACGCCGGACGGGCTTTGACCAGTGGACTCTTCCACCTGGTTGCGATGGGTCAGCACATAGGAGCATCCCCGAACATTGTCTGGACCCAAACCACCAATAGATTCCCTCCGGTTCTACCCAACGCGCACGTCTCCCCCCTCCAAGTGACCACGACAGCGACGTCCGTAGAGGGGGGCCACACCCCGGAGCCCCAAGACGGCCGTCTACGCATGCCACATCACTTTCACACATGCATCACGACCCGACGCGGTGTTTCTGTGGCATAGCTACACACGGGAGGCCACCACGAAGCTCCGTTAGACCAGGAGATCTAGCCCTTTGACTTTCGCCGGACGGGCTTTGACCAGTGGACTCTTCCACCTGGTTGCAAAGGGTGAGCACATAGGAGCATCCTCAAACACGGCCTGGACCTAAACCACCACTAGATTCCCTCTAGTTCTACCCGACGCGCACGTCTCCCCCCTCTAAGTGACTACGACAGCGACGTCCGCGGAGTGGGGCAACACTCCGGAGCCTCTAGACAGGCATCTACGCATGCCACATCACTTTTCCACATGCATCACGACCCGACGTGGTGTTTCGGTGGCATAGCTACACACGAGAGGCCACCACGAAGCTCCGTTAGACCAGGAGATCTAGCCCTTTGGCTTTCGCCAGACGGGCTTTGACCAGTGGACTCTTCCACCTGGTTGCGATGGGTCAGCACATAGGAGCATCCCCGAACATGGCCTGGAACAAAACCACCACTAGATTCCCTCCGGTTCTACCCGACGCGCACGTCTCCCCCCTCCAAGTGACTGCGACAGCGGCGTCCGCGGAGGGGGAAACACCCCGGAGCCCCTAGACAGGCGTCTATGCATGCCACATCACTTTCACACATGCATCACGACCCGACGTGGTGTTTCGATGGCATAGCTACACACGAGAGGCCACCACGAAGCTCCGTTAGACCAGGAGATCTAGCCATTTGACTTTCGCCAAACGGGCTTTGACCAGTGGACTCTTCCACCTGGTTGCGATGGGTCAGCACATAGGAGCATCCCCCAACACGGCCTGGACCCCAACCACCACTAGATTCCCTCTTGTTCTACCTGATGTGCATGTCTCCCCCTCCATGTGACTGCGACACCGACCTCCGCGGAGGGGGGCCACACCCCGGAGCCCCAAGACGGCCGTCTACGCATGCCACATCACTTTCACACATGCATCACGACCCGATGCGGTGTTTCGGTGGCATAGCTACACCAATGAGGCCACCATGAAGCTCCGTTAGACCAGGAGATCTAGCCCTTTAACTTTCGCCGGACGGGCTTTGACGACTGGACTCTTCCACCTGGTTGCGATGGGTGAGCACATAGGAGCATCCTTGAACACGACCTGGACCCGAACCACCACTAGATTCCCTCCAATTCTACCCGGCGCGCATGTCTCCCCCTCCAAGTGACCGCGACAGCGACGTTCGCGGAGCGGAGCAACACTCCGGAGCCCCTGGATGGGAGTCTACACGTGCCTTATCACTTTCACACATGCATCACGACCCGACACGGTGTTTCGGTGGCATAGCTACACCCGGGAGGCCACCACGAAGCGCTGTTAGACAAGGAGATCTAGCCCTTTGACATACGCCAGACGGGCTTTGACCAGTGGACTCTTCCACCTGGTTGCGATGGGTCAGCACATAGGAGCATCCCCGAACATTGTCTGGACCCAAACCACCACTAGATTCCCTCTGGTTCTACCCAACGCGCACGTCTCCCCCCTCCAAGTGACCACGACAGCGACGTCCGCAGAGGGGGGGCACACCCCGGAGCCCCAAGACGGCCGTCTACGCATGCCACATCACTTTCACACATGCATCACGACCCGACGCGGTGTTTCGGTGGCATAGCTACACACGAGAGGCCACCAGGAAGCTCCGTTAGACCAGGAGATCTAGCCCTTTGACTTTCGCCGGACGGGCTTTGACCAGTGGACTCTTCCACCTGGTTGCGATGGGTCAGCACATAGGAGCATCCCCGAACACGGCCTGGACCCAAACCAACACTAGATTCCCTCCGGTCTCCCCAACGCGCATGTCTCCCCCTCCAAGTGACCGCGACAGCGACGTCCGCGGAGGGGGAAACACCCCAGAGCCCCTAGACAGGCGTCTACGCATGCCACATCACTTTCACACATGCATCACGACCCGACGCGGTGTTTCTGTGGCATAGCTACACACGGGAGGCCACCACGAAGCTCCGTTAGACCAGGAGATCTAGCCCTTTCACTTTCGCCGGACGGGCTTTGACCAGTGGACTCTTCCACCTGGTTGCAAAGGGTGAGCACATAGGAGCATCCTCAAACACGGCCTGGACCTAAACCACCACTAGATTCCCTCTAGTTCTACACGACGCGCACGTCTCCCCCCTCTAAGTGACTACGACAGCGACGTCCGCGGAGTGGGGCAACACTCCGGAGCCTCTAGACAGGCATCTACGCATGCCACATCACTTTTCCACATGCATCACGACCCGACGTGGTGTTTCGGTGGCATAGCTACACACGAGAGGCCACCACGAAGCTCCGTTAGACCAGGAGATCTAGCCCTTTGGCTTTCGCCAGACGGGCTTTGACCAGTGGACTCTTCCAACTGGTTGCGATGGGTCAGCACATAGGAGCATCCCCGAACATGGCCTGGAACAAAACCACCACTAGATTCCCTCCGGTTCTACCTGACGCGCACGTCTCCCCCTCCAAGTGACTGCAACAGCGGCGTCCGCGGAGGGGGAAACACCCCGGAGCCCCTAGACAGGCGTCTATGCATGCCACATCACTTTCACACATGCATCACGACCCGACGTGGTGTTTCGATGGCATAGCTACACACGAGAGGCCACCACGAAGCTCCGTTAGACCAGGAGATCTAGCTATTTGACTTTCGCCAAACGGGCCTTGACCAGTGGACTCTTCCACCTGGTTGCGATGGGTCAGCACATAGGAGCATCCCCCAACATGGCCTGGACCCCAACCACCACTAGATTCCCTCCTGTTCTACCTGATGTGCATGTCTCCCCCTCCATGTGACTGCGACACCGACCTCCGCGGAGGGGGGCCACACCCCGGAGCCCCAAGACGGCCGTCTACGCATGCCACATCACTTTCACACATGCATCACGACCCGATGCGGTGTTTCGGTGGCATAGCTACACCAATGAGGCCACCATGAAGCTCCGTTAGACCAGGAGATCTAGCCCTTTAACTTTCGCCGGACGGGCTTTGACGACTGGACTCTTCCACCTGGTTGCGATGGGTGAGCACATAGGAGCATCCTTGAACACGGCCTGGACCCGAACCACCACTAGATTCCCTCCAATTCTACCCGGCGCGCATGTCTCCCCCTCCAAGTGACCGCGACAGCGACGTTCGCGGAGCGGAGCAACACTCCGGAGCCCCTGGATGGGAGTCTACACGTGCCTTATCACTTTCACACATGCATCACGAGCCGACACGGTGTTTCGGTGGCATAGCTACACCCGGGAGGCCACCACGAAGCGCTGTTAGACAAGGAGATCTAGCCCTTTGACATACGCCGGACGGGCTTTGACCAGTGGACTCTTCCACCTGGTTGCGATGGGTCAGCACATAGGAGCATCCCCGAACCACCACTAGATTCCCTCCGGTCTCCCCAACGCGCATGTCTCCCCCTCCAAGTGACCGCGACAGCGACGTCCGCGGAGGGGGAAACACCCCAGAGCCCCTAGACAGGCATCTACGCATGCCACATCACTTTCACACATGCATCACGACCCGACGTGGTGTTTGGGTGGCATAGCTACACACGAGAGGCCACCACGAAGCTCCGTTAGACTAGGAGATCTAGCCCTTTGACTTTCGCCGGACGGCTTTGTCAAGTGGACTCTTCCACCTGGTTGCGATGGGTCAGCACATAGGAGCATCCCCGAACACGGCCTGGACCCAAACCACCACTAGATTCCCTCCGATTCTACCCGACACGCACGTCTCCCCCTCCAAGTGACCGCGACAGCGACGTCCGCGGAGGGGGAAACACCCCGGAGCCCCTAGACAGGCGTCTACGCATGCCACATCACTTTCACACATGCATCACGACCCGACGTGGTGTTTCGGTGGCATAGCTACACACGAGAGGCCACCACGAAGCTCCGTTAGACCAGGAGATCTTGCCCTATGACTTTCGCCAGACGGGCTTTGACCAGTGGATTATTCCACCTGGTTGCGATGGGTCAGCATAGAGGAGCATCCCCGAACACGGCCTGGACCCAAACCACCACTAGATTCCCTCCGGTTCTACACGATGCGCATGTCTCCCCTCCAAGTGACCGCGACAGCGACGTCCGCGGAGGGGGAAACACCCCGGAGCCCCTAGACAGGCGTCTACGCATGCCAGATCACTTTCACACATGCATCACGACCCGACGTGGTGTTTCGGTGGCATAGCTACACACGAGAGGCCACCGCGAAGCTCCGTTAGACGAGGAGATCTAGCCCTTTGACTTTTGCCGGACGGGCTTTGACCAGTGGACTCTTCCACCTGGTTGCGATAGGTCAGCACATAGGAGCATCCCCGAACATGGCCTGGACCCCAACCACCACTAGATTCCCTCCTGTTCTACCCGACGGGCACGTCTCCCACTCCATGTGACTACGACAGCGACATCCGCGAAGGGGGGCCACACCCCGGAGCCCCAAGACGGCCGTCTACGCATGCCACATCACTTTCAGACATGCATCACGACCCGATGCGGTGTTTCGGTGGCCTAGCTACACCAATGAGGCCACCATGAAGCTCCGTTAGACCAGGAGATCTAGCCCTTTAACTTTCGCCGGACGGGCTTTGACCAGTGGACTCTTCCACCTGGTTGCGATGGGTGAGCACATAGGAGCATCCTTGAACACGGCCTGGACCCGAACCACCACTAGATTCCCTCCAGTTCTACCCGACGCGCATGTCTCCCCCCTCCAAGTGACCACGACAGCGACCTTCGCGGAGGGGAGCAATACTCCGGAGCCCCTGGATGGGAGTCTACATGTGCCTTATCACTTTCACACATGCATCACGACCCGACGCGGTGTTTCGGTGGCATAGCTACACCCGGGAGGCCACCACGAAGCGCTGTTAGAACGGGAGATCTAGCCCTTTGACATACGCCGGACGGGCTTTGACCAGTGGACTCTTCCACCTGGTTGCGATGGGTCAGCACATAGGAGCATCCCCGAACATTGTCTGGACCCAAACCACCAATAGATTCCCTCCGGTTGTACCCAACGCACACGTCTCCCCCCTCCAAGTGACCACGACAGCGACGTCCGCAGAGGGGGGCCACACCCCGGAGGCCCAAGACGGCCGTCTACGCATGCCACATCACTTTCACACATGCATCACGACCTGACGCGGTGTTTCGGTGGCATAGCTACACACGGGAGGCTACCACGAAGCTCCGTTAGACCAGGAGATCTAGCCCTTCGACTTTCGCCGGACGGGCTTTGACCAGTGGACTCTTCCACCTGGTTGCAAAGGGTGAGCACATAGGAGCATCCTCAAACACGGCCTGGACCTAAACCACCACTAGATTCCCTCTAGTTCTACCCGACGCGCACGTCTCCCCCCTCTAAGTGACTATGACAGCAACGTCCGCGGAGTGGGGCAACACTCCGGAGCCCCTAGACAGGCATCTACGCATGCCACATCACTTTTCCACATGCATCACGACCCGACGTGGTGTTTCGGTGGCATATCTACACCCGGGAGGCCACCACGAAGCTCCATTAGACCAGGAGATCTACCCCAACCACCACTAGACTCCCTCCTCTTCTACCCGACGCGCACGTCTCCCCCCTCCAAGTGACCGCGACAGCGACGTCCGCGGAGGGGGCTACACCCGACGCGGTGTTTCGTTGGCATTTCTACATCCGGGAGGCCACCACGAAGCTCCGTTAGACCAGGAGATCTAGCCGTTTCACTTTCTCCGGACGAGCTTTGACCAGTGGACTCTTCCACCTGGTTGCGATGGGTCAGCACATAGGAACATCCGCGAACATGGCCTGGACCAAAACCACCACTAGATTCCCTCCGGTTCTACCCGACACGCACGTCTCCCCCTCCAGGTGACCGCGACAGCGACGTCCGCGGAGGGGGTCCACCCCCGGAGCCCAAGGCGCCCGTCTATGCATGCCACATCATCACACATGCATCACGACCCGACGCGGTGTTTCGATGGCATAGCTACACACGGGAGGCCACCACGAAGCTCCGTTAGACCAGGAGATCTAGCCCTTTGACTTTCGCCGGACAAGCTTTGACCACTGGACTCTTCCACCTGGTTGCGATGGGTCTGCACATAGGAGCATCCCCGAACACGGCCTGGACCTAAACCACTACTAGATTCCCTCCGGTTCTACCTGACGCGCACGTCTCCCCCCTCCAAGTGACCGCGACAGCGACGTCCGCGGAGGGGAAACACCCCGGAGCCCCTAGACAGGCGTCTACGCATGCCACATCAGTTTCACACATGCATCACAACCTGACGTGGTGTTTCGGTGGCATAGCTAAACACGAGAGGCCACCACGAAGCTCCGTTAGACAAGGAGATCTAGCCCTTTGACTTTCGCCGGACGGGCTTTGACCAGTGGACATTTCCACCTGGTTGCGATGGGTCAGCACATAGGAGCATCCCCGAACACGGCCTGCACCCCAACCACCACTAAATGCCCTCCTCTTCTACCTCACGCGCACGTCTCCCCTCTCCAAGTGACCGCGACAGCGACGTCCGCGGAGGGGGGCCACACCTCGGAGCCACTAGACAGGCGTCTACGCATGCCACATCACTTTCACACATGCATCACGACCCGACACGGTGTTTCGTTGGCATAGCTACACCCGGGAGGCCACCATGAACCTCCGTTAGACCAGGAGATCTAGCCATTTCACTTTCGCCGGACGGGCTTTGACCAGTGGACTCTTCCACCTGGTTGCGATGGGTCAGCACATAGGAGCATCCCCGAACATGGCCTGGACCAAAACCACCACTAGATTCCCTCCGGTTCTACCCGACGCGCACGTCTCCCCCCTCCAGGTGACCGCCACAGCGACGTCCGCTGAGGGGGTCCACACCCCGGAGCCCTAAGACGCCCGTCTACGCGTGCCACATCATCACACATGCATCTAGATCCCACGCGGTGTTTCGGTGGCATAGCTACACACGGGAGGCCACCACGAAGCTCCGTTAGACCAGGAGATCTAGCCCTTTGACTTTCGCCGGACGGGCTTTGACTAGTGGACTCTTCCACCTGGTTGCGGTTGGTCAGCACATAGGAGCATCCCCGAACACGGCCTGGACCCAAACCACCACTAGATTCCCTCCGGTTCTACCCGACACGCACGTCTCCCCCCTCCAAGTGACCGCGACAGCGACGTCCGCGGAGGGGCAAACACCCCGGAGCCCCTGGACAGGTGTCTACGCATGCCACATCACTTTCACACATGCATCACGACCCGACGTGGTGTTTCGGTGGCATAGCTACACACGAGAGGCCACCACGAAGCTCCGTTAGACCAGGAGATCTAGCCCTTTGACTTTCGCCGGACGAGCTTTGACCAGTGGACTCTTCCACCTTGTTGCGATGGGTCAGCACATAGGAGCATCCCCGAACACGGCCTGGACCCAAACCACCACTAGATTCCCTCCGATTCTACCCGACGCGCACGTCTCCCCCCTCCAAGTGACTGCGACAGCGACGTCCGCGGAGGGGGAAACACCCCGGAGCCCCTAGACAGGCGTCTACGCATGCTACATCACTTTCACACATGCATCACGACCCGACGTGGTGTTTCGGTGGCATAGCTACACACGAGAGGCCACCACGAAGCTCCGTTAGACCAGTAGATCTAGCCCTTTGACTTTCGCTGGACGGGCTTTGACCAGTGGACTCTTCCACCTGGTTGTGATGGGTCAGCACATAGGAGCATCCCCGAACACGGCCTGGGCCCAAACCACCGCTAGATTCCCTCTGGTTCTACCCGACGCACACGTTTCCCCGCTCCAAGTGACCGCGACATCGACGTCCGCAGAGGGGGAAACACCCCGGAGCCCCTAGACAGGCGTCTACGCATGCCACATCACTTTCACACATGCATCACAACCCGACATGGTGTTTCGGTGGCATAGCTACACACGAGAGGCCACCACGAAGCTCCGTTAGACTAGGAGATCTAGCCCTTTGACTTTCGCCCGACGGGCTTTGACCAGTGGACTCTTCCACCTGGTTGCGATGGTTTAGCACAAAGGAGCATCCCTGAACACGACCTGGACCCCAACCACCACTAGATTCCCTCCTCTTCTACCCGACGCGCACGTCTCCACCCTACAAGTGACCGCGACAGCGACATCCGCGGAGGGGGGCCACACCCCGGAGCCCCAAGACGGCCGTCTACGCGTGCCAAATCGCTTTGACACATGCATCACGACCAGACGCGGTGTTTCGGTGGCATAGCTACACAGGAGAGGCCACCACGAAGCTCCGTTAGACCAGGAGATCTAGCCCTTTGACTTTCGCCGGACGAGGTTTGACAAGTGGACTCTTCCGTCTGGTTGCGATGGGTCAGCACATAGGAGCATCCCTGAACATGGCCTGGACCCAAACCACCACTAGATTCCCTCTGCTTCTACCCGACGCGCACGTCTCCCCCCTCAAGGTGACCGCGGCTGCGACGTCCGCGGAGGGGCCCCACACCCGGGAGCCCCAAGATGGTCATCTACGCGTGCCACATCACTTTCACACATGCATCACGACCCGACGCGGTGTTTCGGTGGCATAGCTACACCCGGGAGGCCACCACGAAGCTCTGTTAGACCAGGACATCTAGCCCTCTGACTTTCGCTAGATGGGCGTTGACTAGTGGAATCTTCCACCTGGTTTTGATGGGTCAGCACATAAGAGCATCCTCAAACACGGCCTGGACCCAAACCACCACTAGATTCCCTCCGGTTCTACAAGACGCGCACGTCTCCCCCCTCCAAGTGGTCGCGACAGCGATGTCCGCGGAGGGGGGCCATACTCCGGAGCCCCTAGACGGCCGCCTACGCATGCCACATCACTTTCACACATGCATCACGTCCCGACGTGGTGTTTCGGTGGCATAGCTCCACCCGGGAGGCCACCACGAAGCTCCGCTAGACCAGGAGCTCTAGCCCTTAGACTTTTGTCGGACGGGCTTTGACCAGTGGACTTTTCCACCTGGTTGCGATGGGTCAGCACATAGGAGCATCCCCAAACACGGCCTGGACCCCAACCACTACTAGATTCCCTCCTGTTCTACCCGACGCACATGTCTCCCCCCTCCATGTGACTGCGACAGCGACGTCCAAAGAGGGGAGGCACACCCCGGAGGCCCAAGACGGCCGTCTACACGTGCCACATCACTTTCACACATGCATAACGACCAGACGCGGTGTTTCGGTGGCATAGCTACACCTAGCAGGCCACCACGAAGCTCCGTTAGACCAGGAGATCTAGCCCTTTGACTTTCACCGGACGGGCTTTGACTAGTGGACTCTTCCACCTGGTTGCGATGGGTGAGCACATAGGAGCATCCTCGATCACGGCCTGGACCCAAAGCACCACTAGATTCCCTTTGGTTCTACCCGAAGCGCACGTCTCCCCCCTCCAAGTTACCGCGACAGCGACGTCCGTGGAGGGGGGCCACACCCCAGAGCCCCAAGACGGACGTCTACCCGTGCCACATCACTTTCACACATGCATCACGACCCAACGCGGTGTTTTGGTGGCTTAGCTATACCCGGGAGGCCACCACGAAGCTCCGTTAGACCAGGAGATCTAGCCCTTTGACTTTCGTCGGACGGGCTTTGACCAGTGGACTCTTCCACCTGGTTGCGATGGATCAGCACAGAAGAGCATCCCCGAACACGGCCTGGACCCAAACCACCACTAGATTCCCTCCGGTTCTACCCGATGCGCACGTCTCCCCCCTCCAGGTGACCGCGACAGCGACGTCCGCGGAGGGGGTCCACACCCCAGAGCCCTAAGACGCCCGTCTACGCGTGCCACATCATCACACATGCATCACGACCCCACGCGATGTTTTGGTGGCATAGCTACACACGGGAGGCCACCACGAAGCTCCGTTAGACCAGAAGATCTAGCCCTTTGACTTTCGCCGGACGGGCTTTAACCAGGGGACTCTTCCACCTGGTTTCAAAGGGTGAGCACATAGGAGCATCCTCAAACACGGCCTGGACCTAAACCACCACTAGATTCCCTCTAGTTCTACCCGACGCGCACGTCTCCCCCCTCTAAGTGACTACGACAGCGACGTCCGCGGAGTGGGGCAACACTCCGGAGCCCCTAGACAGGAATCTACGCATGCCACATCACTTTTCCACATGCATCACGACCCGACGTGGTGTTTTGGTGGCATATCTACACCCGGGAGGCCACCACGAAGCTCCATTAGACCAGGAGATCTACCCCTTTGACTTTCGGCGGACGGGCTTTGACCAGTGGACTCTTCCACCTCGTTGTGATGGTTTAGCACATAGGAGCATCCCGAACATGGCCTGGACCCCAACCACCACTAGACTCCCTCCTCTTCTACCCGACGCGCACGTCTCCCCCCTCCAAGTGACCGCGACAGCGACGTCCGCGGAGGGGGCTACACCCCGGAGCCCCAAGACGGCTGTCTACGCGTGCCACATCACTTCCACACATGTATCATGACCCGACGCGGTGTTTTGGTGGCATAGCTACACCGAGAGGCCACCACGAGCTCCGTTAGACCAGGAGCTCTAGCCCTTAGACTTTCGCTGGACAGGCTTTGACCAGTGGACTCTTCCACCTGGTTGTGATGGGTCGGGACATAGGAGCATCCCCGAACACGGCCTGGACCCAAACCACCACTAGATTCCCTCTGGTTCTACCCGACGCACACGTCTCCCCCCTCCAGGTGACCGCGGCAGCGACGTCCGCGGAGGGGTCCACACTCCGGGGCCCCAACACGGCCGTCTAAGCGTGCCACATCATTTTCACACATGCATCACGACCCGACGCGGTGTTTCGTTGGCATTTCTACATCCGGGAGGCCACCACGAAGCTCCGTTAGACCAGGAGATCTAGCCATTTCACTTTCTCCGGACGAGCTTTGACCAGTGGACTCTTCCACCTGGTTGCTATGGGTCAGCACATAGGAACATCCCCGAACATGGCCTGGACCAAAACCACCACTAGATTCCCTCTGGTTCTACCCGACACGCACGTCTCCCCCTCTAGGTGACCGCGACAGCGACGTCCGCGGAGGGGGTCCACCCCCCGGAGCCCAAGACGCCCGTCTACGCATGCCACATCATCACACATGCATCACGAACCGACGCGGTGTTTCGGTGGCATAGGTACACACGGGAGGCCACCACGAAGCTCCGTTAGACCAGGAGATCCAGCCCTTTGACTTTCGCCGGACGGGCTTTGACCACTGGACTCTTCCACCTCGTTGCGATGGTTTAGCACATAGGAGCATCCCGAACACGGCCTGGACCCCAACCACCACTAGACTCCCTCCTCTTCTACCCGACGCGCACGTCTCCCCCCTCCAAGTGACCGCGACAGCGACGTCCGCGGAGGGGGCTACACCCGACGCGGTGTTTCGTTGGCATTTCTACATCCGGGAGGCCACCACGAAGCTCCGTTAGACCAGGAGATCTAGCCGTTTCACTTTCTCAGGACGAGCTTTGACCAGTGGACTCTTCCACCTGGTTGCGATGGGTCAGCACATAGGAACATCCCCGAACATGGCCTGGACCAAAACCACCATTAGATTCCCTCCGGTTCTACCCGACACGCACGTCTCCCCCTCCAGGTGACCGCGACAGCGACGTCCGCGGAGGGGGTCCACCCCCGGAGCCCAAGACGCCCGTCTATGCATGCCACATCATCACACATGCATCACGACCCGACGCGGTGTTTCGATGGCATAGCTACACACGGGAGGCCACCACGAAGCTCCGTTAGACCAGGAGATCTAGCCCTTTGACTTTCGCCGGACAAGCTTTGACCATTGGACTCTTCCACCTGGTTGCGATGGCTCAGCACATAGGAGCATCCCCGAACACGGCCTGGACCTAAACCACTACTAGATTCCCTCCGGTTCTACCTGACGCGCACGTCTCCCCCCTCCAAGTGACCGCGACAGCGACGTCCGCGGAGGGGAAACACCCCGGAGCCCCTAGACAGGCGTCTAGGCATGCCACATCAGTTTCACACATGCATCACAACCTGACGTGGTGTTTCGGTGGCATAGCTACACACGAGAGGCCACCACGAAGCTCCGCTAGACCAGGAGATCTAGCCCTTTGACTTTCGCCGGACGGGCTTTGACCAGTGGACATTTCCACATGGTTGCGATGGGTCAGCACATAGGAGCATCCCCGAACACGGCCTGCACCCCAACCACCACTAGATGCCCTCCTCTTCTACCTCACGCGCACGTCTCCCCACTCCAAGTGACCGCGACAGCGACGTCCGCGGAGGGGGGCCACACCTCGGAGCCACTAGACAGGCGTCTACGCATGCCACATCACTTTCACACATGCATCACGACCCGACACGGTGTTTCGTTGGCATAGCTACACCCGGGAGGCCACCACGAACCTCCGTTAGACCAGGAGATCTAGCCATTTCACTTTCGCCAGACGGGCTTTGACCAGTGGACTCTTCCACCTGGTTGCGATGGGTCAGCACATAGGAGCATCCCCGAACATGGCCTGGACCAAAACCACCACTAGATTCCCTCCGGTTCTACCCGACGCGCACGTCTCCCCCCTCCAGGTGACCGCCACAGCGACGTCCGCTGAGGGGGTCCACACCCCGGAGCCCTAAGACGCCCGTCTACGCGTGCCACATCATCACACATGCATCACGATCCCACGCGGTGTTTCGGTGGCATAGCTACACACGGGAGGCCACCACGAAGCTCCGTTAGACCAGGAGATCTAGCCCTTTGACTTTCGCCGGACGGGCTTTGACTAGTGGACTCTTCCACCTGGTTGCGGTTGGTCAGCACATAGGAGCATCCCCGAACACGGCCTGGACCCAAACCACCACTAGATTCCCTCCGGTTCTACCCGACACGCACGTCTCCCCCTTCCAAGTGACCGCGACAGCGACGTCCGCGGAGGGGCAAACACCCCGGAGCCCCTGGACAGGCGTCTACGCATGCCACATCACTTTCACACATGCATCACGACCCGACGTGGTGTTTCGGTGGCATAGCTACACACGAGAGGCCACCACGAAGCTCCGTTAGACCAGGAGATCTAGCCCTTTGACTTTCGCCGGACGAGCTTTGACCAGTGGACTCTTCCACCTTGTTGCGATGGGTCAGCACATAGGAGCATCCCCGAACACGGCCTGGACCCAAACCACCACTAGATTCCCTCCGATTCTACCCGACGCGCACGTCTCCCCCCTCCAAGTGACTGCGACAGCGACGTCCGCGGAGGGGGAAACACCCCGGAGCCCCTAGACAGGCGTCTACGCATGCCACATCACTTTCACACATGCATCACGACCCGACGTGGTGTTTCGGTGGCATAGCTACACACGAGAGGCCACCACGAAGCTCCGTTAGACCAGTAGATCTAGCCCTTTGACTTTCGCTGGACGGGCTTTGACCAGTGGACTCTTCCACCTGGTTGTGATGGGTCAGCACATAGGAGCATCCCCGAACACGGCCTGGGCCCAAACCACCGCTAGATTCCCTCTGGTTCTACCTGACGCGCACGTTTCCCCGCTCCAAGTGACCGCGACATCGACGTCCGCAGAGGGGGAAACACCCCGGAGCCCCTAGACAGGCGTCTACGCATGCCACATCACTTTCACACATGCATCACAACCCGACATGGTGTTTCGGTGGCATAGCTACACACGAGAGGCCACCACGAAGCTCCGTTAGACCAGGAGATCTAGCCCTTTGACTTTCGCCCGACGGGCTTTGACCAGTGGACTCTTCCACCTGGTTGCGATGGTTCAGCACAAAGGAGCATCCCTGAACACGACCTGGACCCCAACCACCACTAGATTCCCTCCTCTTATACCCGACGCGCACGTCTCCACCCTACAAGTGACCGCGACAGCGACGTCCGCGGAGGGGGGCCACACCCCGGAGCCCCAAGACGGCCGTCTACGCGTGCCAAATCGCTTTGACACATGCATCACGACCAGACGCGGTGTTTCGGTGGCATAGCTACACAGGAGAGGCCACCACGAAGCTCCGTTAGACCAGGAGATCTAGCCCTTTGACTTTCGCCGGACGAGGTTTGACCAGTGGACTCTTCCGTCTGGTTGCGATGGGTCAGCACATAGGAGCATCCCTGAACATGGCCTGGACCCAAACCACCACTAGATTCCCTCTGGTTCTACCCGACGCGCACGTCTCCCCCCTCAAGGTGACCGCGGCTGCGACGTCCGCGGAGGGGCCCCACACCCGGGAGCCCCAAGATGGTCATCTACGCGTGCCACATCACTTTCACACATGCATCACGACCCGACGCGGTGTTTCGGTGGCATAGCTACACCCGGGAGGCCACCACGAAGCTCTGTTAGACCAGGACTTCTAGCCCTCTGACTTTCGCTAGATGGGCTTTGACCAGTGGAATCTTCCACCTGGTTTCGATGGGTCAGCACATAAGAGCATCCTCAAACACGGCCTGGACCCAAACCACCACTAGATTCCCTCCGGTTCTACAAGACGCGCACGTCTCCCCCCTCCAAGTGGTCGCGACAGCGATGTCCGCGGAGGGGGGCCATACTCCGGAGCCCCTAGACGGGCGCCTACGCATGCCACATCACTTTCACACATGCATCACGTCCCGACATGGTGTTTCGGTGGCATAGCTCCACCCGGGAGGCCACCACGAAGCTCCGCTAGACCAGGAGCTCTAGCCCTTAGACTTTTGTCGGACGGGCTTTGACCAGTGGACTCTTCCACCTGGTTGCGATGGGTCAGCACATAGGAGCATCCCCGAACACGGCCTGGACCCCAACCACTACTAGATTCCCTCCTTTTCTACCCGACGCACATGTCTCCCCCCTCCATGTGACTGCGACAGCGACGTCCAAAGAGGGGGGGCACACCCCGGAGGCCCAAGACGTCCGTCTACACGTGCCACATCACTTTCACACATGCATAACGACCAGACGCGGTGTTTCGGTGGCATAGCTACACCTAGCAGGCCACCACGAAGCTCCGTTAGACCAGGAGATCTAGCCCTTTGACTTTCACCGGACGGGCTTTGACTAGTGGACTCTTCCACCTGGTTGCGATGGGTGAGCACATAGGAGCATCCTCGATCACGGCCTGGACCCAAAGCACCACTAGATTCCCTTTGGTTCTACCCGAAGCGCACGTCTCCCCCCTCCAAGTTACCGCGACAGCGACGTCCGTGGAGGGGGGCCACACCCCAGAGCCCCAAGACGGACGTCTACCCGTGCCACATCACTTTCACACATGCATCACGACCCAACGCGGTGTTTTGGTGGCTTAGCTATACCCGGGAGGCCACCGCGAACCTCCGTTAGACCAGGAGATCTAGCACTTTGACTTTCGTCGGACGGGCTTTGACCAGTGGACTCTTCCACCTGGTTGCGATGGGTCAGCACAGAAGAGCATCCCCGAACACGGCCTGGACCCAAACCACCACTAGATTCCCTCCGGTTCTACCCGATGCGCACGTCTCCCCCCTCCAGGTGACCGCGACAGCGACGTCCGCGGAGGGGGTCCACACCCCAGAGCCCTAAGACGCCCGTCTACGCGTGCCACATCATCACACATGCATCACGACCCCACGCGGTGTTTTGGTGGCATAGCTACACACGGGAGGCCACCACGAAGCTCCGTTAGACCAGGAGATCTAGCCCTTTGACTTTCGCCGGACGGGCTTTAACCAGGGGACTCTTCCACCTGGTTTCAAAGGGTGAGCACATAGGAGCATCCTCAAACACGGCCTGGACCTAAACCACCACTAGATTCCCTCTAGTTCTACCCGACGCGCACGTCTCCCCCCTCTAAGTGACTACGACAGCGACGTCCGCGGAGTGGGGCAACACTCCGGAGCCCCTAGACAGGCATCTACGCATGCCACATCACTTTTCCACATGCATCACGACCCGACGTGGTGTTTCGGTGGCATATCTACACCCGGGAGGCCACCACGAAGCTCCATTAGACCAGGAGATCTACCCCTTTGACTTTCGGCGGACGGGCTTTGACCAGTGGACTCTTCCACCTCGTCGTGATGGTTTAGCACATAGGAGCATCCCGAACATGGCCTGGACCCCAACCACCACTAGACTCCCTCCTCTTCTACCCGACGCGCACGTCTCCCCCTCCAAGTGACCGCGACAGCGACGTCCGCGGAGGGGGCTACACCCCGGAGCCCCAAGACGGCTGTCTACGCGTGCCACATCACTCCCACACATGTATCATGACCCGACGCGGTGTTTTGGTGGCATAGCTACACCGAGAGGCCACCACGAGCTCCGTTAGACCAGGAGCTCTAGCCCTTAGACTTTCGCTGGACAGGCTTTGACCAGTGGACTCTTCCACCTCGTTGTGATGGGTCGGGACATAGGAGCATCCCCGAACACGGCCTGGACCCAAACCACCACTAGATTCCCTCTGGTTCTACCCGACGCACACGTCTCCCCCCTCCAGGTGACCGCGACAGTGACGTCCGCGGAGGGGTCCACACTCCGGGGCCCCAACACGGCCGTCTAAGCGTGCCACATCATTTTCACACATGCATCACGACCCGACGCGGTGTTTCGTTGGCATTTCTACCTCCGCGAGGCCACCACGAAGCTCCGTTAGACCAGGAGATCTATCCATTTCACTTTCTCCGGACGAGCTTTGACCAGTGGACTCTTCCACCTGGTTGCTATGGGTCAGCACATAGGAACATCCCCGAACATGGCCTGGACCAAAACCACCACTAGATTCCCTCCGGTTCTACCCGACACGCACGTCTCCCCCTCTAGGTGACCGCGACAGCGACGTCCGCGGAGGGGGTCCACCCCCCGGAGCCCAAGACGCCCGTCTACGCATGCCACATCATCACACATGCATCACGAACCGACGCGGTGTTTCGGTGGCATAGGTACACACGGGAGGCCACCACGAAGCTCCGTTAGACCAGGAGATCCAGCCCTTTGACTTTCGCCGGACGGGCTTTGACCACTGGACTCTTCCACCTGGTTGCGATGGGTCAGCACATAGGAGCATCCCCGAACACGGCCTGGACCCAAACCACTACTAGATTCCCTCCGGTTCTACCTGACGCGCACGTCTCCCCCCTCCAAGTGACCGCGATAGCGACGTCCCCGGAGGGGAAACACCCCGGAGCCCCTAGACAGGCGTCTACGCATGCCACATCAGTTTCACACATGCATCACGACCTGACATGGTGTTTCGGTGGCATAGCTACACACGAGAGGCCACCACGAAGCTCCGTTAGACCAGGAGATCTAGCCCTTTGACTTTCGTCGGACGGGCTTTGACAAGTGGACTCTTCCACCTCGTTGCGATGGGTCAGCACATAGGAGCGCCCTCGAACACGTCCTGGACCCCAACCACCTCTAGATTCCCTCCTCTTCTACCCGACGCACACGTCACCCTTCTCCAAGTGACCGCAACAGCGACGTCCGCGGAGGGGGGCCACACCTCGGAGCCCCAAGAAGGACATCTACGCGTGCCACATCACTTTCACACATGCATCACAACCCGAGATGGTGCTTCGGTGGCATAGCTACACACGAGAGGCCACCACGAAGCTCCGTTAGACCAGGAGATCTAGCCCTTTGACTTTCACCCGACAGGCTTTGACCAGTGGACTCTTCCACCTGGTTGCGATGGTTCAGCACAAAGGAGCATCCCTGAACACGGCCTGGACCCCAACCACCACTAGATTCCCTCCTCTTCTACCCGACGCGCACGTCTCCCCCCTCCGAGTGACCGCGACAGCGACGTCCGCGGAGGGGGGCACACCCCGGAGCCCCAAGACGGCCGTCTACGCGTGCCACATCACTTTCACACATGCATCACGACCCGACGTGGTGTTTCGGAGGCATAGCTACACACGAGAGGCCACCACGAAGCTCCGGTAGACCAGGAGATCTAGCCCTTTGACTTTCGCCGGACGGGCTTTGACCAGTGGACTCTTCCACCTGGTTGCGATGGGTCAGCACATAGGACCATCCCTGAACACGGCCCGGACCCAAACCACCAATAGATTCCCTCCGGTTCTACCCGACACGCACGTCTCCCCCCTCCAAGTGACCGCGACAGTAACGTCCGCTGAGGGGAAACACCCCGGAGCCCCTAGACAGGCGTCTACGCATGCCACATCACTTTCACACATGCATCACGACCCGACGTGGTGTTTCGGTAGCATAGCTACACACGAGAGGCCACCACGAAGCTCCGTTAGACCAGGAGATCTAGCCCTTTGACTTTCGCCAGACGGGCTTTGACCAGTGGACTTTTCCTCTGGTTGCGATGGGTCAGCAGATAGGAGCATCCCCGAACATGGCTTGGAACAAAACCACCACTAGATTCCCTCCGGTTCTACCCGACGCGCACGTCTCCCCCCTCCAAGTGACCGTGACAGCGGCGTCCGTGGAGGGGGAAACACCCCGGAGCCCCTAGACAGGCGTCTATGCATGCCACATCACTTTCACACATGCATCACGACCCGACGTGGTGTTTCGATGGCATAGCTACACACGAGAGGCCACCACGAAGCTCCGTTAGACCAGGAGATCTAGCCCTTTGACTTTCGCCGGACGGGCATTGACCAGTGGACTCTTCCACCTGGTTGCGATGGGTCAGCACACAGGAGCATCCCTGAACATGGCCTGGAACCAAACCATGACTTGATTCCCTCCGATTCTACCCGACGCGCACGTCTCCCCCCTCCAAGTGACCGCGACAGCGACGTCCGCGGAGGGGGAAACACCCCGGAGCCCCTAGACAGGCGTCTACGTATGCCACATCACTTTCACACATGCATCACGACCCGACGTGGTGTTTCGGTGGCATAGCTACACACGAGAGGCCACCACGAAGCTCCGTTAGACGAGGAGATCTAGCCATTTGACTTTCGTCAGACGGGCTTTGACCAGTGGACTCTTCCACCTTGTTGCGATGGGTCAGCACATAGGAGCATCCCCGAACATGGCCTGGACCCAAACCACCACTAGATTCCCTCCGGTTCTACCCGACGCGCACGTCTCCCCCCTCGAGGGGACCGCGACAGCAACGTCCGCGGAGGGGTCCACACTCCGGAGCCCCAGGATGGCCGTCTAAGCGTGCCACATCACTTTCACACATGCATCACGACCCGACGCGGTGTTTCGGTGGCATAGCTACACACGGGAGGCCACCACGAAGCTCCGTTAGACCAGGAGATCTCGCCCTTTGACTTTCGCCAGACGGGATTTGACTAGTGGACTCTTCCACCTGGTTGCGATGGGTAAGCACATAGGAGCATCCCCGAACACGGCCTGGACCCAAACCACCACTAGATTCCCTCCGGTTCTACCCGACGCACACGTCTCCCCCCTCCAAGTGACCGCGACAGCGATGTCCGCGGAGGGGGGAATGAACCCGGAGCCCCTAGAGAGGCGTCTACGCTTGCCACATCACTTTCACACATGCATCACGACCCGACGTGTTGTTTCGGTGGCTTAGATACACACGGGAGGCCACCACGAGGCTCCGTTAGACCAGGAGATCTAGCCCTTTGACTTTCGCCGGACAGGCTTTGACCAGTGGACTCTTCCACCTGGTTGCGATGGTTCAGCACATACGAGCATCCTCGAACACGGCCTGCACCCAAACCACCACTAGATTCCCTCTGTTTCTACCCGATGCGCACGTATCCCCCTCCAAGTGACCGCGACAGCGACGTCCGCGGAGGGGGGCAACACTCCGGAGCCCCTAGACAGGCGTCTACGCATGCCACATCACTTTCACACATGCATCACGACCCGACGTGGTGCTTCGGTGGCATGGCTACACCCGGGAGGCCACCACGAAGATCCGTTAGACCAGGACATCTATCCCTTTGACTTTCGCCGGATAGGCTTTGACCAGTGAACTCTTCCACCTGGTTGCGATGGTTCAGAACATAGGAGCATCCCTGAACACGGCCTGGACCCCAACCACCACTAGATTCCCTCCTCTTCTACCCGACGCGCACGTCTCCCCCCACCAAGTGAACGCGACAGTGACGTCCGCGGAGGTGGGCCACACCCCAGAGCCCCAAGACGGCCGTCTACGCGTGCCACATTACTTTGACACATGCACGACTAGACGCGGTGGTTCGGTGGCATAGCTACACCGGGAGGCCACCACGAAGCTCCATTAGACCAGGAGATCTAGCCCTTTGACTTTCGCCGGACGGGCTTTGACCAGTGGACTCTTCCACCTGGTTGCGATGGTTCAGCACATAGGAGCATCCCTGAACACGGCCTGGACCCCAACCACCACTAGATTCCCTACTCTTCTACCCGACGCGCACGTCTCCCCCCACCTAGTGAACGCGACAGTGACGTCCGTGGAGGTGGGCCACACCCCAGAGCCCCAAGAGGTCCGTCTACGCGTGCCATATTACTTTGACACATGCACGACAAGACGCGGTGGTTCGGTGGCATAGCTACACCCGGGAGGCCACCACGAAGCTCCATTAGACCAGGAGATCTAGCCCTTTGACTTTCGCCGGATGGGCTTTGACCAGTGAACTCTTCCACCTGGTTGCGATGGTTCAGCACATAGGAGCATCCCTGAACACGGCCTGGACCCCAACCACCACTAGATTCCCTCCTCTTCTACCCGACGCGCACGTCTCCCCCCTCCAGGTGACCGCCACAGCAACGTCCACGGAGGGGGGCCACACCCCAGAGCCCCAAGAAGGCCGTCTACGCGTGCCACATCACTTTCACACATGCATCACGACCCAACGCGGTGTTTCGGTGGCATAGCTACACACGGGAGGCCACCACGAAGCTCCGTTAGACTAGGAGATCTAGCCCTTTGACATTCGCCGGACGGGCTTTGACCAGTGGACTCTTCCACCTGGTTGCGATGGGTCAGCAGATAGCAGCATCCCCGAACACGGCCTGGACCCAAACCACCACTAGATTCCCTCCGGTTCTACCCGACGCGCACGTCTCCCCCCTCCAAGTGACCGCGACAACGACGTCCACGGAGGGGGGCGACACCCCGGAGCCCCTAGACAGGCGTCTACGCATGCCACATCACTTTCACACATGCATCACGACCCGACGTGGTGTTTCGGTGGCATAGCTACATACGGGAGGCCACCATGAAGCTCCATTAGACCAGGAGATCTAGCCCTTTGACTTTCGCCGGACGGGCTTTGACCAGTGGACTCTTCCACCTGGTTGCGATGGGTCAGCACATAGGAGCATCCCCGAAACTGGCCTGGACCCAAACCACCACTAGAATCCCTCTGGTTCTACCCGACGCGCATGTCTCCCCCCTCTCGGTGACCGCGGCAGCGATGTCCGCGGAGGGGTCCACACTCCGGAGCCCCAATATGGCCGTCTAAGCGTGCCACATCACTTTCACACATGCATCACGACCCGCCGCGGTGTTTCATTGGCATAGCTACACCCCGGAGGCCACCACGAAGCTCCATTAGACCAGGAGATCTAGCGATTTCACTTTCGCCGGACGGGCTTTGACCAGTGGACTCTTCCACCTGGTTGCGATGGGTCAGCACATAGGAGCATCCCCGAACATGGCCTGGAACAAAACCACCACTAGATTCCCTCAGGTTCGACACGACGCGCACGTGTCCCCGCTCCAGTTGACCGCGACAGCGTCGTCCGCGGAGGGGTCCACACCCCGGAGCCCCAAGACACCCATCTACGCGTGCCACATCATCACACATGCATCACGACCCAACGCGGTGTTTCGGTGGCATAGCTACACACGGGAAGCCACCACGAAGCTCCGTTAGACCAGGAGATCTAGCCCTTTGACTTTCGCCGGACGGGCTTTGACCAGTGGACTCTTCCACCTGGTTGCGATGGGTCAGCGCATAGGAGCATCCCCGAACACGGCCCGGACCGAAACCACCAATAGATTCCCTCCGGTTCTACCTGACACGCACGTCTCCCCCCTCCAAGTGACCGCGACAGCGACGTCCGCGAAGGGGGAAATACCCCGGAGACCCTAGACAGGCGTCTACCCATGCCACATCACTTTCACACATGCATCACGACCCGACGTAGTGTTTCGGTGGCATAGCTACAAATGAGAGGCCACCACGAAGCTCCGTTAGACCAGGAGATCTAGCCCTTTGACATTCGCCGGACGGGCTTTGACAAGTGGACTCTTCCACCTGGTTGCGATGGGCCAGCACATAGCAGCATCCCCGAACATGGCCTGGACCCAAACAACCACTAGATTCCCTCCGGTTCTACCCGACGCGCACGTCTCCCCCCTCCAAGTGACCGCGACAGCGATGTCCGCGGAGGGGGGCAACACCCCGGAGCCCCTAGACAGTCGTCTACGCATGCCACATCACTTTCACACATGCATCACGACCCGACGTGGTGTTTCGGTGGCATAGCTACATACGGGAGGCCACCATGAAGCTCCATTAGACCAGGAGATCTAGCCCTTTGACTTTCGCCGGACGGGCTTTGACCAGTGGACTCTTCCACCTGGTTGCGATGGGTCAGCACATAGGAGCATCCCCGAAACTGGCCTGGACCCAAACCACCACTAGAATCCCTCTGGTTCTACCCGACGCGCATGTCTCCCCCCTCTCGGTGACCGCGGCAGCGATGTCCGCGGAGGGGTCCACACTCCGGAGCCCCAATATGGCCGTCTAAGCGTGCCACATCACTTTCACACATGCATCACGACCCGCCGCGGTGTTTCATTGGCATAGCTACACCCCGGAGGCCACCACGAAGCTCCATTAGACCAGGAGATCTAGCGATTTCACTTTCGCCGGACGGGCTTTGACCAGTGGACTCTTCCACCTGGTTGCGATGGGTCAGCACATAGGAGCATCCCCGAACATGGCCTGGAACAAAACCACCACTAGATTCCCTCAGGTTCGACACGACGCGCACGTGTCCCCGCTCCAGTTGACCGCGACAGCGTCGTCCGCGAAGGGGTCCACACCCCGGAGCCCCAAGACGCCCATCTACGCGTGCCACATCATCACACATGCATCACGACCCAACGCGGTGTTTCGGTGGCATAGCTACACACGGGAAGCCACCACGAAGCTCCGTTAGACCAGGAGATCTAGCCCTTTGACTTTCGCCGGACGGGCTTTGACCAGTGGACTCTTCCACCTGGTTGCGATGGGTCAGCGCATAGGAGCATCCCCGAACACGGCCCGGACCGAAACCACCAATAGATTCTCTCCGGTTCTACCTGACACGCACGTCTCCCCCCTCCAAGTGACCGCGACAGCGACGTCCGCGAAGGGGGAAATACCCCGGAGACCCTAGACAGGCGTCTACCCATGCCACATCACTTTCACACATGCATCACGACCCGACGTAGTGTTTCGGTGGCATAGCTACAAATGAGAGGCCACCACGAAGCTCCGTTAGACCAGGAGATCTAGCCCTTTGACATTTGCCGGACGGGCTTTGACAAGTGGACTCTTCCACCTGGTTGCGATGGGCCAGCACATAGCAGCATCCCCGAACATGGCCTGGACCCAAACAACCACTAGATTCCCTCCGGTTCTACCCGACGCGCACGTCTCCCCCCTCCAAGTGACCGCGACAGCGATGTCCGCGGAGGGGGGCAACACCCCGGAGCCCCTAGACAGTCGTCTACGCATGCCACATCACTTTCACACATGCATCACGACCCGACGTGGTGTTTCGGTGGCATAGCTACACACGGCAGGCCACCACGATGCTCCATTAGACCAGGAGATCTAGCCCTTTGACTTTCGCCGGACGGGCTTTGACCAGTGGACTCTTCCACCTAGTTGCGATGGGCTAGCACATAGGAGCATCCCCGAAACTGGCCTGGACCCAAACCACCACTAGATTCCCTCCGGTTCTACCCGACACGCAGGTCTCCCCCCTCCAAGTGACTGCGACAGCGACGTCCGCGGAGGGGGAAACACCCCGGAGCCCCTAGACAAGCGTCTACGCATGCCACATCACTTTCACACATGCATCACGACCCGACGTGGTGTTTTGATGGCATAGCTACACACGAGAGGCCACCACGAAGCTCTGTTAGACCAGGAGATCTAGCCCTTTGACTTTCGCCGGACGGGCATTGACCAGTGGACTCTTCCACCTGGTTGCGATGGGTCAGCACATAGGAGCATCCCCGAACACGGCCTGGACCCAAACCACCACTTGATTCCCTCCGATTCTACCCGACGCGCACGTCTCCCCCCTCCAAGTGACCGCGACAGCGACGACCGCGGAGGGGGAAACACCCCGGAGCCCCTAGACAGGCGTCTACGTATGCCACATCACTTTCACACATGCATCACGACCCGACGTGGTGTTTCGGAGGCATAGCTACACACGAGAGGCCACCACGAAGCTCCGGTAGACCAGGAGATCTAGCCCTTTGACTTTCGCCGGACGGGCTTTGACCAGTGGACTCTTCCACCTTGTTGCGATGGGTCAGCACATAGGACCATCCCCGAACACGGCCCGGACCCAAACCACCAATAGATTCCCTCCGGTTCTACCCGACACGCACGTCTCCCCCCTCCAAGTTACCGCGACAGTGACGTCCGCTGAGGGGAAACACCCCGGAGCCCCTAGACAGGCGTCTACGCATGCCACATCACTTTCACACATGCATCACGACCCGACGTGGTGTTTCGGTAGCATAGCTACACACGAGAGGCCACCACGAAGCTCCGTTAGACCAGGAGATCTAGCCCTTTGACTTTCGCCAGACGGGCTTTGACCAGTGGACTCTTCCACCTGGTTGCGATGGGTCAGCACATAGGAGCGTCCCCGAACATGGCCTGGAACAAAACCACCACTAGATTCCCTCCGGTTCTACCCGACGCGCACGTCTCCCCCCTCCAAGTGACCGTGACAGCGGCGTCCGTGGAGGGGGAAACACCCCGGAGCCCCTAGACAGGCGTCTATGCATGCCACATCACTTTCACACATGCATCACGACCCGACGTGGTGTTTCGATGGCATAGCTACACACGAGAGGCCACCACGAAGCTCCGTTAGACCAGGAGATCTAGCCCTTTGACTTACGCCGGACGGGCATTGACCAGTGGACTCTTCCACCTGGTTGCAATGGGTCAGCACACAGGAGCATCCCTGAACACGGCCTGGAACCAAACCACGACTTGATTCCCTCCGATTCTACCCGACGCGCACGTCTCCCCCCTCCAAGTGACCGCGACAGCGACGTCCGCGGAGGGGGAAACACCCCGGAGCCCCTAGACAGGCGTCTACGTATGCCACATCACTTTCACACATGCATCACGACCCGACGTGGTGTTTCGGTGGCATAGCTACACACGAGAGGCCACCACGAAGCTCCGTTAGACGAGGAGATCTAGCCATTTGACTTTCGTCAGACGGGCTTTGACCAGTGGACTCTTCCACCTGGTTGCGATGGGTCAGCACATAGGAGCATCCCCGAACATGGCCTGGACCCAAACCACCACTAGATTCCCTCCGGTTCTACCCGACGCGCACGTCTCCCCCTCGAGGGGACCGCGACAGCGACGTCCGCGGAGGGGTCCACACTCCGGAGCCCCAGGATGGCCGTCTAAGCGTGCCACATCACTTTCACACATGCATCACGACCCGACGCGGTGTTTCGGTGGCATAGCTACACACGGGAGGCCACCACGAAGCTCCGTTAGACCAGGAGATCTAGCCCTTTGACTTTCGCCAGACGGGCTTTGACCAGTGGACTCTTCCACCTGGTTGCGATGGGTAAGCACATAGGAGCATCCCCGAACACGGCCTGGACCCAAACCACCACTAGATTCCCTCCGGTTCTACCCGACGCACACGTCTCCCCCTCCAAGTGACCGCGACAGCGATGTCCGCGGAGGGGGGAATGACCCCGGAGCCCCTAGACAGGCGTCTACGCTGGCCACATCACTTTCACACATGCGTCACGACCCGACGTGTTGTTTCGGTGGCTTAGATACACACGGGAGGCCACCACGAAGCTCCGTTAGACCAGGAGATCTAGCCCTTTGACTTTCGCCGGACAGGCTTTGACCAGTGGACTCTTCCACCTGGTTGCGATGGTTCAGCACATACGAGCATCCTCGAACACGGCCTGCACCCAAACCACCACTAGATTCCCTCTGTTTCTACCCGATGCGCACGTATCCCCCTCCAAGTGACCGCGACAGCGACGTCCGCGGAGGGGGGCAACACTCCGGAGCCCCTAGACAGGCGTCTACGCATGCCACATCACTTTCACACATGCATCACGACCCGACGTGGTGCTTCGGTGGCATGGCTACACCCGGGAGGCCACCACGAAGATCCGTTAGACCAGGACATCTATCCCTTTGACTTTCGCCGGATGGGCTTTGACCAGTGAACTCTTCCACCTGGTTGCGATGGTTCAGCACATAGGAGCATCCCTGAACACGGCCTGGACCCCAACCACCACTAGATTCCCTCCTCTTCTACCCGACGCGCACGTCTCCCCCCAACAAGTGAACGCGACAGTGACGTCCGCGGAGGTGGGCCACACCCCAGAGCCCCAAGACGGCCGTCTACGCGTGCCACATTACTTTGACACATGCACGACTAGACGCGGTGGTTCGGTGGCATAGCTACACCCGGGAGGCCACCACGAAGCTCCATTAGACCAGGAGATCTAGCCCTTTGACTTTCGCCGGACGAGCTTTGACCAGTGGACTCTTCCACCTGGTTGCGATGGTTCAGCACATAGGAGCATCCCTGAACACGGCCTGGACCCCAACCACCACTAGATTCCCTCCTCTTCTACCCGACGCGCACGTCTCCCCCCACCAAGTGAACGCGACAGTGACGTCCGCGGAGGTGGGCCACACCCCAGAGCCCCAAGACGGCCGTCTACGCGTGCCACATTACTTTGACACATGCACGACTAGACGCGGTGGTTCGGTGGCATAGCTACACCCGGGAGGCCACCACGAAGCTCCATTAGACCAGGAGATCTAGCCCTTTGACTTTCGCCGGATGGGCTTTGACCAGTGAACTTTTCCACCTGGTTGCGATGGTTCAGCACATAGGAGCATCCCTGAACACGGCCTGGACCCCAACCACCACTAGATTCCCTCCTCTTCTACCCGACGCGCACGTCTCCCCTCTCCAGGTGACCGCCACAGCAACGTCCACGGAGGGGGCCACACCCCAGAGCCCCAAGAAGCCCGTCTACGCGTGCCACATCACTTTCACACATGCATCACGACCCAACGCGGTGTTTCGGTGGCATAGCTACACACGGGAGGCCACCACGAAGCTCCGTTAGACTAGGAGATCTAGCCCTTTGACATTCGCCGGACGGGCTTTGACCAGTGGACTCTTCCACCTGGTTGCGATGGGTCAGCAGATAGCAGCATCCCCGAACACGGCCTGGACCCAAACCACCACTAGATTCCCTCCGGTTCTACCCGACGCGCACGTCTCCCCCCTCCAAGTGACCGCGACAACGACGTCCGCGGAGGGGGGCGACACCCCGGAGCCCCTAGACAGGCGTCTACGCATGCCACATCACTTTCACACATGCATCACGACCCGACGTGGTGTTTCGGTGGCATAGCTACATACGGGAGGCCACCACGAAGCTCCATTAGACCAGGAGATCTAGCCCTTTGACTTTCGCCGGACGGGCTTTGACCAGTGGACTCTTCCACCTGGTTGCGATGGGTCAGCACATAGGAGCATCCCCGAAACTGGCCTGGACCCAAACCACCACTGGAATCCCTCTGGTTCTACCCGACGCGCATGTCTCCCCCCTCTAGGTGACCGCGGCAGCGATGTCCGCGGAGGGGTCCACACTCCGGAGCCCCAAGATGGCCGTCTAAGCGTGCCACATCACTTTCACACATGCATCACGACCCGACGCGGTGTTTCATTGGCATAGCTACACCCCGGAGGCCACCACGAAGCTCTATTAGACCAGGAGATCTAGCGATTTCACTTTCGCCGGACGGGCTTTGACCATTGGACTCTTCCACCTGGTTGCGATGGGTCAGCACATAGGAGCATCCCCGAACATGGCCTGGAACAAAACCACCACTAGATTCCCTCCGGTTCGACCCGACGCGCACGTCTCCCCGCTCCAGTTGACCGCGACAGCGTCGTCCGCGGAGGGGTCCACACCCCGTAGTCCCAAGACGCCCATCTACGCGTGCCACATCATCACACATGCATCACGACCCAACGCGGTGTTTCGCTGGCATAGCTACACACGGGAAGCCCCCACGAAGCTCCGTTAGACCAGGAGATCTAGCCCTTTGACTTTCGCCGGACGGTCTTTGACCAGTGGACTCTCCCACCTGGTTGCGATGGGTCACCACATAGGAGCATCCCCGAACACGGCCCGGACCCAAACCACCAATAGATTCCCTCCGTTTCTACCCGACACGCACGTCTCCCCCCTCCAAGTGACCGCGACAGCGACGTCCGCGAAGGGGGAACACCCCGGAGCCCGTAGACAGGCGTCTACGCATGCCACATCACTTTCACACATGCATCACGACCCGACGTGGTGTTTTGGTGGCATAGCTACACACGAGAGGCCACCACGAAGCTCCGTTAGACCAGGAGATCTAGCCCTTTGGCTTTCGCCAGACGGGCTTTGACCAGTGGACTCTTCCACCTGGTTGCGATGGGTCAGCACATAGGAGCATCCCCGAACATGGCCTGGAACAAAACCACCACTAGATTCCCTCCGGTTCTACCCGACGCGCACGTCTCCCCCCTCCAACTGACCGCGACAGCGGCGTCCGCGGAGGGGGAAACACCCCGGAGCCCCTAGACAGGCGTCTATGCATGCCACATCACTTTCACACATGCATCACGACCCGACGTGGTGTTTCGATGGCATAGCTACACACGAGAGGCCACCACGAAGCTCCGTTAGACCAGGAGATCTAGCCCTTTGAATTTCGCCGGACGGGCATTGACCAGTGGACTCTTCCACCTGGTTGCGATGGATCAGCACCTAGGAGCATCCCCGAACACGGCCTGGACCCAAACCACCACTTGATTCCCTCCGATTCTACCCGACGCGCACGTCTCCCCCCTCCAAGTGACAGCGACAGCGACGGCCGCGGAGGGGGAAACACCCCGGAGCCCCTAGACAGGCGTCTACGTATGCCACATCACTTTCACACATGCATCACGACCCGACGTGGTGTTTCGGTGGCATAGCTACACACGAGAGGCCACCACGAAGCTCCGTTAGACCAGGAGATCTAGCCATTTGACTTTCGCCAAACGGGCTTTGACCAGTGGACTCTTCCACTTGGTTGCGATGGGTCAGCACATAGGAGCATCCCCAACACGGCCTCGACCCCAACCACCACTAGATTCCCTCCTGTTCTACCTGACGTGCACGTCTCCCCCTCCATGTGACTGCGACACCGACCTCCGCGGAGGGGGGCCACACCCCGGAGCCCCAAGACGGCCGTCTACGCATGCCACATCACTTTCACACATGCATCACGACCCAATGCGGTGTTTCGGTGGAATAGCTACACCAATGAGGCCACCATGAAGCTCCGATAGACCAGGAGATCTAGCCCTTTAACTTTCGCCGGACGGGCTTTGACGACTGGACTCTTCCACCTGGTTGCGATGGGTGAGCACATAGGAGCATCCTTGAACACGGCCTGGACCCGAACCACCACTAGATTCCCTCCAATTCTACCCGGCGCGTATGTCTCCCCCCTCCAAGTGACCTCGACAGCGACGTTCGCGGAGGGGAGCAACACTCCGGAGCCCCTGGATGGGAGTCTACACGTGCCTTACCACTTTCACACATGCATCACGAGCCGACACGGTGTTTCGGTGGCATAGCTACACCCGGGAGGCCACCACGAAGCGTTGTTAGACAAGGAGATCTAGCCCTTTGACATACGCCGGACGGGCTTTGACCAGTGGACTCTTCCACCTGGTTGCGATGGGTCAGCACATAGGAGCATCCCCGAACATTGTCTGGACCCAAACCACCACTAGATTCCCTCTGGTTCTACCCAACGCGCACATCTCCCCCCTCCAAGTGACCATGACAGCGACGTTCGCAGAGGGGGGGCACACCCCGGAGCCCCAAGACGGCCGTCTACGCATGCCACATCACTTTCACACATGCATCACGACCCGACGCGGTGTTTCAGTGGCATAGCTACACACGAGAGGCCACCACGAAGCTCCGTTAGACTAGGAGATCTAGCCCTTTGACTTTCGCCGGACGGGCTTTGACCAGTGGACTCTTCCACCTGGTTGCGATGGGTCAGCACATAGGAGCATCCCCGAACACGGCCTGGACCCAAACCAACACTAGATTCCCTCCGGTCTCCCCAACGCGCATGTCTCCCCCTCCAAGTGACCGCGACAGCGACGTCCGCGGAGGGGGAAACACCCCAGAGCCCCTAGACAGGCGTCTACGCATGCCACATCACTTTCACACATGCATCACGACCCGACGTGGTGTTTGGGTGGCATAGCTACACACGAGAGGCCACCACGAAGCTCCGTTAGACCAGGAGATCTAGCCCTTTGACTTTCGCCGGACGGCTTTGTCAAGTGGACTCTTCCACCTGGTTGCGATGGGTCAGCACATAGGAGCATCCCCGAACACGGCCTGGACCCAAACCACCACTAGATTCCCTCCGATTCTACCCGACACGCACGTCTCCCCCTCCAAGTGACCGCGACAGCGACGTCCGCGGAGGGGGAAACACCCCGGAGCCCCTAGACAGGCGTCTACGCATGCCACATCACTTTCACACATGCATCACGACCCGACGTGGTGTTTCGGTGGCATAGCTACACACGAGAGGCCACCACGAAGCTTCGTTAGACCAGGAGATCTAGCCCTATGACTTTCGCCAGACGGGCTTTGACCAGTGGATTATTCCACCTGGTTGCGATGGGTCAGCATAGAGGAGCATCCCCGAACACGGCCTGGACCCAAACCACCACTAGATTCCCTCCGGTTCTACACGATGCGCATGTCTCCCCTCCAAGTGACCGCGACAGCGACGTCCGCGGAGGGGGAAACACCCCGGAGCCCCTAGACAGGTGTCTACGCATGCCAGATCACTTTCACACATGCATCATGACCCGACGTGGTGTTTCGGTGGCATAGCTACACACGAGAGGCCACCGCGAAGCTCCGTTAGACGAGGAGATCTAGCCCTTTGACTTTTGCCAGACGGGCTTTGACCAGTGGACTCTTCCACCTGGTTGTGATAGGTCAGCACATAGGAGCATCCCCGACCTTGGCCTGGACCCCAACCACCACTAGATTCCCTCCTGTTCTACCCGACGGGCACGTCTCCCACTCCATGTGACTACGACAGCGACGTCCGCGAAGGGGGGCCACACCCCGGAGCCCCAAGACGGCCGTCTACGCATGCCACATCACTTTCAGACATGCATCACGACCCGATGCGGTGTTTCGGTGGCCTAGCTACACCAATGAGGCCACCATGAAGCTCCGTTAGACCAGGAGATCTAGCCCTTCAACTTTCGCCGGACGGGCTTTGACCAGTGGACTCTTCCACCTGGTTGCGATGGGTGAGCACATAGGAGCATCCTTGAACACGGCCTGGACCCGAACCACCACTAGATTCCCTCCAGTTCTACCCGACGCGCATGTCTCCCCCCTCCAAGTGACCACGACAGCGACCTTCGCGGAGGGGAGCAATACTCCGGAGCCCCTGGATGGGAGTCTACACGTGCCTTATCACTTTCACACATGCATCACGACCCGACGCGGTGTTTCGGTGGCATAGCTACACCCGGGAGGCCACCACGAAGCGCTGTTAGACCAGGAGATCTAGCCCTTTGACATACGCCGGACGGGCTTTGACCAGTGGACTCTTCCACCTGGTTGCGAAGGGTCAGCACATAGGAGCATCCCCGAAGATTGTCTGGACCCAAACCACCAATAGATTCCCTCCGGTTCTACCCAACGCGCACGTCTCCCCCCTCCAAGTGACCACGACAGCGACGTCCGCAGAGGGGGGCCACACCCCGGAGCCCCAAGATGGCCGTCTACGCATGCCACATCACTTTCACACATGCATCACGACCCGACGCGGTGTTTCTGTGGCATAGCTACACACGGGAGGCCACCACGAAGCTCCGTTAGACCAGGAGATCGAGCCCTTTGACTTTCGCCGGACGGGCTTTGACCAGTGGACTCTTCCACCTGGTTGCAAAGGGTGAGCACATAGGAGCATCCTCAAACACGGCCTGGACCTAAACCACCACTAGATTCCCTCTAGTTCTACCCGACGCGCACGTCTCCCCCCTCGAAGTGACTACGACAGCGACGTCCGCGGAGTGGGGCAACACTCCGGAGCCTCTAGACAGGCATCTACGCATGCCACATCACTTTTCCACATGCATCACGACCCGACGTGGTGTTTCGGTGGCATAGCTACACACGAGAGGCCACCACGAAGCTCCGTTAGACCAGGAGATCTAGCCCTTTGGCTTTCGCCAGACGGGCTTTGACCAGTGGACTCTTCCACCTGGTTGCGATGGGTCAGCACATAGGAGCATCCCCGAACATGGCCTGGAACAAAACCACCACTAGATTCCCTCCGGTTCTACCCGACGCGCACGTCTCCCCCCTCCAAGTGACTGCGACAGCGGCGTCCGCGGAGGGGGAAACACCCCGGAGCCCCTAGACAGGCGTCTATGCATGCCACATCACTTTCGCACATGCATCACGACCCGACGTGGTGTTTCGATGGCATAGCTACACACGAGAGGCCACCACGAAGCTCCGTTAGACCAGGAGATCTAGCCATTTGACTTTCGCCAAACGGGCTTTGACCAGTGGACTCTTCCACCTGGTTGCGATGGGTCAGCACATAGGAGCATCCCCCAACACGGCCTGGACCCCAACCACCACTAGATTCCCTCCTGTTCTACCTGATGTGCATGTCTCCCCCTCCATGTGACTGCGACACCGACCTCCGCGGAGGGGGGCCACACCCCGGAGCCCCAAGACGGCCGTCTACGCATGCCACATCACTTTCACACATGCATCACGACCCGATGCGGTGTTTCGGTGGCATAGCTACACCAATGAGGCCACCATGAAGCTCCGTTAGACCAGGAGATCTAGCCCTTTAACTTTCGCCGGACGGGCTTTGACGACTGGACTCTTCCACCTGGTTGCGATGGGTGAGCACATAGGAGCATCCTTGAACACGGCTTGGACCCGAACCACCACTAGATTCCCTCCAATTCTACCCGGCGCGCATGTCTCCCCCTCCAAGTGACCGCGACAGCGAAGTTCGCGGAGCGGAGCAACACTCCGGAGCCCCTGGATGGGAGTCTACACGTGCCTTATCACTTTCACACATGCATCACGACCCGACACGGTGTTTCGGTGGCATAGCTACACCCGGGAGGCCACCACGAAGCGCTGTTAGATAAGGAGATCTAGCCCTTTGACATACGCCGGACGGGCTTTGACCAGTGGACTCTTCCACCTGGTTGCGATGGGTCAGCACATAGGAGCATCCCCGAACATTGTCTGGACCCAAACCACCACTAGATTCCCTCTGGTTCTACCCAACGCGCACGTCTCCCCCCTCCAAGTGACCACGACAGCGACGTCCGCAGAGGGGGGGCACACCCCGGAGCCCCAAGACGGCCGTCTACGTATGCCACATCACTTTCACACATGCATCACGACCCGACGCGGTGTTTCGGTGGCATAGCTACACACGAGAGGCCACCACGAAGCTCCGTTAGACCAGGAGATCTAGCCCTTTGACTTTCGCCGGACGGGCTTTGACCACTGGACTCTTCCACCTGGTTGCGATGGGTCAGCACATAGGAGCATCCCCGAACACGGCCTGGACCCAAACGAACACTAGATTCCCTCCGGTCTCCCCAACGCGCATGTCTCCCCCTCCAAGTGACCGCGACAGCGATGTCCGCGGAGGGGGAAACACCCCAGAGCCCCTAGACAGGCGTCTACGCATGCCACATCACTTTCACACATGCATCACGACCCGACGTGGTGTTTGGGTGGCATAGCTACACACGAGAGGCCACCACGAAGCTCCGTTAGACCAGGAGATCTAGCCCTTTGACTTTCACCGGACGGCTTTGTCAAGTGGACTCTTCCACCTGGTTGCGATGGGTCAGCACATAGGAGCATCCCCGAACACGGCCTGGACCCAAACCACCACTAGATTCCCTCCGATTCTACCCGACACGCACGTCTCCCCCTCCAAGTGACCGCGACAGCGACGTCCGCGGAGGGGGAAACACCCCGGAGCCCCTAGACAGGCGTCTACGCATGCCACATAACTTTCACACATGCATCACGACCCGACGTGGTGTTTCGGTGGCATAGCTACACACGAGAGGCCACCACGAAGCTCCGTTAGACCAGGAGATCTAGCCCTATGACTTTCGCCAGACGGGCTTTGACCAGTGGATTATTCCACCTGGTTGCGATGGGTCAGCATAGAGGAGCATCCCCGAACACGGCCTGGACCCAAACCACCACTAGATTCCCTCCGGTTCTACACGATGCGCATGTCTCCCCTCCAAGTGACCGCGACAGTGACGTCCGCGGAGGGGGAAACACCCCGGAGCCCCTAGACAGGTGTCTACGCATGCCAAATCACTTTCACACATGCATCATGACCCGACGTGGTGTTTCGGTGGCATAGCTACACACGACAGGCCACCGCGAAGCTCCGTTAGACGAGGAGATCTAGCCCTTTGACTTTTGCCAGACGGGCTTTGACCAGTGGACTCTTCCACCTGGTTGCGATAGGTCAGCACATAGGAGCATCCCCGAACATGGCCTGGACCCCAACCACCACTAGATTCCCTCCTGTTCTACCCGACGGGCACGTCTCCCACTCCATGTGACTACGACAGCGACGTCCGCGAAGGGGGGCCACACCCCGGAGCCCCAAGACGGCCGTCTACGCATGCCACATCACTTTCAGACATGCATCACGACCCGATGCGGTGTTTCGGTGGCCTAGCTACACCAATGAGGCCACCATGAAGCTCCGTTAGACCAGGAGATCTAGCCCTTTAACTTTCGCCGGACGGGCTTTGACCAGTGGACTCTTCCACCTGGTTGCGATGGGTGAGCACATAGGAGCATCCTTGAACACGGCCTGGACCCGAACCACCACTAGATTCCCTCCAGTTCTACCCGACGCGCATGTCTCCCCCCTCCAAGTGACCACGACAGCGACCTTCGCGGAGGGGAGCAATACTCCGGAGCCCCTGGATGGGAGTCTACACGTGCCTTATCACTTTCACACATGCATCACGACCCGACGCGGTGTTTCGGTGGCATAGCTACACCCGGGAGGCCACCACGAAGCGCTGTTAGACCAGGAGATCTAGCCCTTTGACATACGCCGGACGGGCTTTGACCAGTGGACTCTTCCACCTGGTTGCGATGGGTCAGCACATAGGAGCATCCCCGAAGATTGTCTGGACCCAAACCACCAATAGATTCCCTCCGGTTCTACCCAACGCGCACGTCTCCCCCCTCCAAGTGACCACGACAGCGACGTCCGCAGAGGGGGGCCACACCCCGGAGCCCCAAGACGGCCGTCTACGCATGCCACATCACTTTCACACATTCATCACGACCCGACGCGGTGTTTCTGTGGCATAGCTACACACGGGAGGCCACCACGAAGCTCCGTTAGACCAGGAGATCTAGCCCTTTGACTTTCGCCGAACGGGATTTGACCAGTGGACTCTTCCACCTGGTTGCAAAGGGTGAGCACATAGGAGCATCCTCAAACACGGCCTGGACCTAAACCACCACTAGATTCCCTCTAGTTCTACCCGACCCGCACGTCTCCCCCCTCTAAGTGACTACGACAGCGACGTCCGCGGAGTGGGGCAACACTCCGGAGCCTCTAGACAGGCATCTACGCATGCCACATCACTTTTCCACATGCATCACGACCCGACGTGGTGTTTCGGTGGCATAGCTACACACGAGAGGCCACCACGAAGCTCCGTTAGACCAGGAGATCTAGCCCTTTGGCTTTCGCCAGACGGGCTTTGACCAGTGGACTCTTCCACCTGGTTGCGATGGGTCAGCACATAGGAGCATCCCCGAACATGGCCTGGAACAAAACCACCACTAGATTCCCTCCGGTTCTACCTGACGCGCACGTCTCCCCCCTCCAAGTGACTGCGACAGCGGCGTCCGCGGAGGGGGAAACACCCCGGAGCCCCTAGACAGGCGTCTATGCATGCCACATCACTTTCACACATGCATCACGACCCGACGTGGTGTTTCGATGGCATAGCTACACACGAGAGGCCACCACGAAGCTCCGTTAGACCAGGAGATCTAGCCATTTGACTTTCGCCAAACGGGCTTTGACCAGTGGACTCTTCCACCTGGTTGCGATGGGTCAGCACATAGGAGCATCCCCCAACACGGCCTGGACCCCAACCACCACTAGATTCCCTCCTGTTCTACCTGATGTGCATGTCTCCCCCTCCATGTGACTGCGACACCGACCTCCGCGGAGGGGGGCCACACCCTGGAGCCCCAAGACGGCCGTCTATGCATGCCACATCACTTTCACACATGCATCACGACCCGATGCGGTGTTTCGGTGGCATAGCTACACCAATGAGGCCACCATGAAGCTCCGTTAGACCAGGAGATCTAGCCCTTTAACTTTCGCCGGACGGGCTTTGACGACTGGACTCTTCCACCTGGTTGCGATGGGTGAGCACATAGGAGCATCCTTGAACACGGCCTGGACCCGAACCACCACTAGATTCCCTCCAATTCTACCCGGCGCGCATGTCTCCCCCTCCAAGTGACCGCGACAGCGACGTTCGCGGAGCGGAGCAACACTCCGAAGCCCCTGGATGGGAGTCTACACGTGCCTTATCACGAGCCGACACGGTGTTTCGGTGGCATAGCTACACCCGGGAGGCCACCACGAAGCGCTGTTAGACAAGGAGATCTAGCCCTTTGACATATGCCGGACGGGCTTTGACCAGTGGACTCTTCCACCTGGTTGCGATGGGTCAGCACATAGGAGCATCCCTGAACATTGTCTGGACCCAAACCACCACTAGATTCCCTCTGGTTCTACCCAACGCGCACGTCTCCCCCCTCCAAGTGACCACGACAGCGACGTCCGCAGAGGGGGGGCACACCCCGGAGCCCCAAGACGGCCGTCTACGCATGCCACATCACTTTCACACATGCATCACGACCCGACGCGGTGTTTCGGTGGCATAGCTACACACGAGAGGCCACCAAGAAGCTCCGTTAGACCAGGAGATCTAGCCCTTTGACTTTCGCCGGACGGGCTTTGACCAGTGGACTCTTCCACCTGGTTGCGATGGGTCAGCACATAGGAGCATCCCTGAACACGGCCTGGACCCAAACCACCACTAGATTCCCTCCGGTCTCCCCAACGCGCATGTCTCCCCCTCCAAGTGACCGCGACAGCGACGTCCGCGGAGGGGGAAACACCCCAGAGCCCCTAGACAGGCGTCTACGCATGCCACATCACTTTCACACATGCATCAGGACCCGACGTGGTGTTTGGGTGGCATAGCTACACACGAGAGGCCACCACGAATCTCCGTTAGACTAGGAGATCTAGCCCTTTGACTTTCGCCGGACGGCTTTGTTAAGTGGACTCTTCCACCTGGTTGCGATGGGTCAGCACATAGGAGCATCCCCGAACACTGCCTGGACCCAAACCACCACTAGATTCCCTCCGATTCTACCCGACACGCACGTCTCCCCCTCCAAGTGACCGCGACAGCGACGTCCGCGGAGGGGGAAACACCCCGGAGCCCCTAGACAGGCGTCTACGCATGCCACATCACTTTCACACATGCATCACGACCCGACGTGGTGTTTCGGTGGCATAGCTACACACGAGAGGCCACCACGAAGCTCCGTTAGACCAGGAGATCTAGCCCTATGACTTTCGCCAGACGGGCTTTGACCAGTGGATTATTCCACCTGGTTGCGATGGGTCAGCATAGAGGAGCATCCCCGAACACGGCCTGGACCCAAACCACCACTAGATTCCCTCCGGTTCTACACGATGCGCATGTCTCCCCTCCAAGTGACCGCGACAGCGACGTCCGCGGAGGGGGAAACACCCCGGAGCCCCTAGATAGGCGTCTACGCATGCCAGATCACTTTCACACATGCATCACGACCCGACGTGGTGTTTCGGTGGCATAGCTACACACGAGAGGCCACCGCGAAGCTCCGTTAGACGAGGAGATCTAGCCCTTTGACTTTTGCCGGACGGGCTTCGACCAGTGGACTCTTCCACCTGGTTGCGATAGGTCAGCACATAGGAGCATCCCCGAACATGGCCTGGACCCCAACCACCACTAGATTCCCTCCTGTTCTACCCGACGGGCACGTCTCCCACTCCATGTGACTACGACAGCGACATCCGCGAAGGGGGGCCACACCCCGGAGCCCCAAGACGGCCGTCTACGCATGCCACATCACTTTCAGACATGCATCACGACCCGATGCGGTGTTTCGGTGGCCTAGCTACACCAATGAGGCCACCATGAAGCTCCGTTAGACCAGGAGATCTAGCCCTTTAACTTTCGCCGGACGGGCTTTGACCAGTGGACTCTTCCACCTGGTTGCGATGGGTGAGCACATAGGAGCATCCTTGAACACGGCCTGGACCCGAACCACCACTAGATTCCCTCCAGTTCTACCCGACGCGCATGTCTCCCCCCTCCAAGTGACCACGACAGCGACCTTCGCGGAGGGGAGCAATACTCCGGAGCCCCTGGATGGGAGTCTACATGTGCCTTATCACTTTCACACATGCATCACGACCCGACGCGGTGTTTCGGTGGCATAGCTACACCCGGGAGGCCACCACGAAGCGCTGTTAGAACAGGAGATCTAGCCCTTTGACATACGCCGGACGGGCTTTGACCAGTGGACTCTTCCACCTGGTTGCGATGGGTCAGCACATAGGAGCATCCCCGAACATTGTCTGGACCCAAACCACCAATAGATTCCCTCCGGTTCTACCCAACGCGCACGTCTCCCCCCTCCAAGTGACCACGACAGCGACGTCCGCAGAGGGGGGCCACACCCCGGAGGCCCAAGACGGCCGTCTACGCATGCCACATCACTTTCACACATGCATCACGACCTGACGCGGTGTTTCGGTGGCATAGCTACACACGGGAGGCTACCACGAAGCTCCGTTAGACCAGGAGATCTAGCCCTTCGACTTTCACCGGACGGGCTTTGACCAGTGGACTCTTCCACCTGGTTGCAAAGGGTGAGCACATAGGAGCATCCTCAAACACGGCCTGGACCTAAACCACCACTAGATTCCCTCTAGTTCTACCCGACGCGCACGTCTCCCCCCTCTAAGTGACTATGACAGCAACGTCCGCGGAGTGGGGCAACACTCCGGAGCCCCTAGACAGGCATCTACGCATGCCACATCACTTTTCCACATGCATCACGACCCGACGTGGTGTTTCGGTGGCATATCTACACCCGGGAGGCCACCACGAAGCTCCATTAGACCAGGAGATCTACCCCTTTGACTTTCGGCGGACGGGCTTTGAGCAGTGGACTCTTCCACCTCGTTGCGATGGTTTAGCACATAGGAGCATCCCGAACACGGCCTGGACCCCAACCACCACTAGACTCCCTCCTCTTCTACCCGACGCGCACATCTCCCCCCTCCAAGTGACCGCGACAGCGACGTCCGCGGAGGGGGCTACACCCGACGCGGTGTTTCGTTGGCATTTCTACATCCGGGAGGCCACCACGAAGTTCCGTTAGACCAGGAGATCTAGCCGTTTCACTTTCTCCGGACGAGCTTTGACCAGTGGACTCTTCCACCTGGTTGCGATGGGTCAGCACATAGGAACATCCCCGAACATGGCCTGGACCAAAACCACCACTAGATTCCCTCCGGTTCTACCCGACATGCACGTCTCCCCCTCCAGGTGACCGCGACAGCGACGTCCGCGGAGGGGGTCCACCCCCCGGAGCCCAAGACGCCCGTCTATGCATGCCACATCATCACACATGCATCACGACCCGACGCGGTGTTTCAATGGCATAGCTACACACGGGAGGCCACCACGAAGCTCCGTTAGACCAGGAGATCTAGCCCTTTGACTTTCGCCGGACAAGCTTTGACCACTGGACTCTTCCACCTGGTTGCGATGGGTCAGCACATAGGAGCATCCCCGAACACGGCCTGGACCTAAACCACTACTAGATTCCCTCCGGTTCTACCTGACGCGCACGTCTCCCCCCTCCAAGTGACCGCGACAGCGACGTCCGCGGAGGGGAAACACCCCGGAGCCCCTAGACAGGCGTCTACGCATGCCACATCAGTTTCACACATGCATCACGACCTGACGTGGTGTTTCGGTGGCATAGCTACACACGAGAGGCCACCACGAAGTTCCGTTAGACCAGGAGATCTAGCCCTTTGACTTTCGCCGGACGGGCTTTGACCAGTGGACATTTCCACCTGGTTGCGATGGGTCAGCACATAGGAGCATCCCCGAACACGGCCTGCACCCCAACCACCACTAGATGCCCTCCTCTTCTACCTCACGCGCACGTCTCCCCTCTCCAAGTGACCGCGACAGCGACGTCCGCGGAGGGGGGCCACACCCCGGAGCCACTAGACAGGCGTCTACGCATGCCACATCACTTTCACACATGCATCACGACCCGACACGGTGTTTCGTTGGCATAGCTACACCCGGGAGGCCACCACGAACCTCCGTTAGACCAGGAGATCTAGCCATTTCACTTTCGCCGGACGGGCTTTGACCAGTGGACTCTTCCACCTGGTTGCGATGGGTCAGCACATAGGAGCATCCCCGAACATGGCCTGGACCAAAACCACCACTAGATTCCCTCCGGTTCTACCCGACGCGCACGTCTCCCCCCTCCAGGTGACCGCCACAACGACGTCCGCTGAGGGGGTCCACACCCCGGAGCCCTAAGACGCCCGTCTACGCGTGCCACATCATCACACATGCATCACGATCCCACGCGGTGTTTCGGTGGCATAGCTACACACGGGAGGCCACCACGAAGCTCCGTTAGACCAGGAGATCTAGCCCTTTGACTTTCGCCGGACGGGCTTTGACTAGTGGACTCTTCCACCTGGTTGCGGTGGGTCAGCACATAGGAGCATCCCCGAACACGGCCTGGACCCAAACCACCACTAGATTCCCTCCGGTTCTACCCGACATGCACGTCTCCCCCCTTCAAGTGACCGCGACAGCGACGTCCGCGGAGGGGCAAACACCCCGGAGCCCCTAGACAGGCGTCTACGCATGCCACATCACTTTCACACATGCATCACGACCCGACGTGGTGTTTCGGTGGCATAGCTACACACGAGAGGCCACCACGAAGCTCCGTTAGACCAGGAGATCTAGCCCTTTGACTTTCGCCGGACGAGCTTTGACCAGTGGACTCTTCCACCTTGTTGCGATGGGTCAGCACATAGGAGCATCCCCGAACACGGCCTAGACCCAAACCACCACTAGATTCCCTCCGATTCTACTCGACGCGCACGTCTCCCCCCTCCAAGTGACTGCGACAGCGACGTCCGCGGAGGGGGAAACACCCCGGAGCCCCTAGACAGGCGTCTACGCATGCCACATCACTTTCACACATGCATCACGACCCGACGTGGTGTTTCGGTGGCATTGCTACACACGAGAGGCCACCACGAAGCTCCGTTAGACCAGGAGATCTAGCCCTTTGACTTTCGCTGGACGGGCTTTGACCAGTGGACTCTTCCACCTGGTTGTGATGGGTCAGCACATAGGAGCATCCCTGAACACGGCCTGGGCCCAAACCACCGCTAGATTCCCTCTGGTTCTACCCGACGCGCACGTCTCCCCGCTCCAAGTGACCGCGACATCGACGTCCGCAGAGGGGGAAACACCCCGGAGCCCCTAGACAGGCGTCTACGCATGCCACATCACTTTCACACATGCATCACAACCCGACGTGGTGTTTCGGTGGCATAGCTACACACGAGAGGCCACCACGAAGCTCCGTTAGACCAGGAGATCTAGCCCTTTGACTTTCGCCCGACGGGCTTTGACCAGTGGACTCTTCCACCTGGTTGCGATGGTTCAGCCCAAAGGAGCATCCCTGAACACGACCTGGACCCCAACCACCACTAGATTCCCTCCTCTTCTACCCGACGCGCACGTCTCCACCCTACAAGTGACCGCGACAGCGACGTCCGCGGAGGGGGGGCCACACCCCAGAGCCCCAAGACGGCCGTCTACGCGTGCCAAATCGCTTTGACACATGCATCACGACCAGACGTGGTGTTTCGGTGGCATAGCTACACAGGAGAGGCCACCACGAAGCTCCGTTAGACCAGGAGATCTAGCCCTTTGACTTTCGCCGGACGAGGTTTGACCAGTGGACTCTTCCATCTGGTTGCGATGGGTCAGCACATAGGAGCATCCCTGAACATGGCCTGGACCCAAACCACCACTAGATTCCCTCTGGTTCTACCCGACGCGCACGTCTCCCCCCTCAAGGTGACCGCGGCTGCGACGTCCGCGGAGGGGCCCCACACCCGGGAGCCCCAAGATGGTCGTCTACGCGTGCCACATCACTTTCACACATGCATCACGACCCGACGCGGTGTTTCGGTGGCATAGCTACACCCGGGCGGCCACCACGAAGCTCTGTTAGACCAGGACATCTAGCCCTCTGACTTTCGCTAGATGGGCTTTGACCAGTGGAATCTTCCACCTGGTTTCGATGGGTCAGCACATAAGAGCATCCTCAAACACGGCCTGGACCCAAACCACCACTAGATTCCCTCCGGTTCTACAGGACGCGCACGTCTCCCCCCTCCAAGTGGTCGCGACAGCGATGTCCGCGGAGGGGGGCCATACTCCGGAGCCCCTAGACGGGCGCCTACGCATGCCACATCACTTTCACACATGCATCACGTCCCGACCTGGTGTTTCGGTGGCATAGCTCCACCCGGGAGGCCACCACGAAGCTCCGCTAGACCAGGAGCTCTAGCCCTTAGACTTTTGTCGGACGGGCTTTGACCAGTGGACTCTTCCACCTGGTTGCGATGGGTCAGCACATAGGAGCATCCCCGAACACGGCATGGACCCCAACCACTACTAGATTCCCTCCTGTTCTACCCGACGCACATGTCTCCCCCCTCCATGTGACTGCGACAGCGACGTCCAAAGAGGGGGGCACACCCCGGAGGCCCAAGACGGCCGTCTACACGTGCCACATCACTTTCACACATGCATAACGACCAAACGCGGTGTTTCGGTGGCATAGCTACACCTAGCAGGCCACCACGAAGCTCCGTTAGACCAGGAGATCTAGCCCTTTGACTTTCACCGGACGGGCTTTGACTAGTGGACTCTTCCACCTGGTTGCGATGGGTGAGCACATAGGAGCATCCTCGATCACGGCCTGGACCCAAAGCACCACTAGATTCCCTTTGGTTCTACCCGTGCCACATCACCTTCACACATGCATCACGACCCAACGCGGTGTTTTGCTGGCTTAGCTATACCCGGGAGGCCACCGCGAAGCTCCGTTAGACCAGGAGATCTAGCCCTTTGACTTTCGTCGGACGGGCTTTGACCAGTGGACTCTTCCACCTGGTTGCGATGGGTCAGCACAGAAGAGCATCCCCGAACACGGCCTGGACCCAAACCACCACTAGATTCCCTCCGGTTCTACCCGATGCGCATGTCTCCCCCCTCCAGGTGACCGCGACAGCGACGTCCGCGGAGGGGGTCCACACCCCAGAGCCCTAAGACGCCCGTCTACGCGTGCCACATCTTCACACATGCATCACGACCCCACGCGGTGTTTTGGTGGCATAGCTACACACGGGAGGCCACCACGAAGCTCCGTTAGACCAGGAGATCTAGCCCTTTGACTTTCGCCGGACGGGCTTTAACCAGGGGACTCTTCCACCTGGTTTCAAAGGGTGAGCACATAGGAGCATCCTCAAACACGGCCTGGACCTAAACCACGACTAGATTCCCTCTAGTTCTACCCAACGCGCACGTCTCCCCCCTCTAAGTGACTACGACAGCGACGTCCGCGGAGTGGGGCAACACTCCGGAGCCCCTAGACAGGCATCTACGCATGCCACATCACTTTTCCACATGCATCACGACCCGACGTGGTGTTTCGGTGGCATATCTACACCCGGGAGGCCACCACGAAGCTCCATTAGACCAGGAGATCTACCCCTTTGACTTTCGGCGGACGGGCTTTGACGAGTGGACTCTTCCACCTCGTTGTGATGGTTTAGCACATAGGAGCATCCCGAACATGGCCTGGACCCCAACCACCACTAGACTCCCTCCTCTTCTACCCGACGCGCACGTCTCCCCCCTCCAAGTGACCGCGACAGCGACGTCCGCGGAGGGGGCTACACCCCGGAGCCCCAAGACGGCTGTCTACGCGTGCCACATCACTTCCACACATGTATCATGACCCGACGCGGTGTTTCGGTGGCATAGCTACACCGAGAGGCCACCACGAGCTCCGTTAGACCAGGAGCTCTAGCCCTTAGACTTCCGCTGGACAGGCTTTGACCAGTGGACTCTTCCACCTGGTTGTGATGGGTCGGGACATAGGAGCATCCCCGAACACGACCTGGACCCAAACCACCACTAGATTCCCTCTGGTTCTACCCGACGCACACGTCTCCCCCCTCCAGGTGACCGCGGCAACGACGCCCGCGGAGGGGTCCACACTCCGGGGCCCCAACACGGCCGTCTAAGCGTGCCACATCATTTTCACACATGCATCACGACCCGACGCGGTGTTTCGTTGGCATTTCTACATCCGGGAGGCCACCACGAAGCTCCGTTAGACCAGGAGATCTAGCCATTTCACTTTCTCCGGATGAGCTTTGACCAGTGGACTCTTCCACCTGGTTGCTATGGGTGAGCACATAGGAACATCCCCGAACATGGCCTGGACCAAAACCACCACTAGATTCCCTCCGGTTCTACCCGACACGCACGTCTCCCCCTCTAGGTGACCGCGACAGCGACGTCCGCGGAGGGGGTCCACCCCCCGGAGCCCAAGACGCCCGTCTACGCATGCCACATCATCACACATGCATCACGAACCGACGCGGTGTTTCGGTGGCATAGGTACACACGGGAGGCCACCACGAAGCTCCGTTAGACCAGGAGATCCAGCCCTTTGACTTTCGCCGGACGGGCTTTGACCACTAGACTCTTCCACCTGGTTGCGATGGGTCAGCACATAGGAGCATCCCCGAACACGGCCTGGACCCAAACCACTACTAGATTCCCTCCGGTTCTACCTGACGCGCACGTCTCCCCCCTCCAAGTGACCGCGATAGCGACGTCCGTGGAGGGGAAACACCCCGGAGCCCCTTGACAGGCGTCTACGCATGCCACATCAGTTTCACATATGCATCACGACCTGACATGGTGTTTCGGTGGCATAGCTACACACGAGAGGCCACCACGAAGCTCCGTTAGACCAGGAGATCTAGCCCTTTGACTTTCGTCGGACGGGCTTTGACAAGTGGACTTTTCCACCTCGTTGCGATGGGTCAGCACATAGGAGCACCCTCGAACACGTCCTGGACCCCAACCACCTCTAGATTCCCTCCTCTTCTACCCGACGCACACGTCACCCTTCTCCAAGTGACCGCAACAGCGACGTCCGCGGAGGGGGGCCACACCTCGGAGCCCCAAGAAGGACATCTACGCGTGCCACATCACTTTCACACATGCATCACAACCCGAGATGGTGCTTCGGTGGCATAGCTACACACGAGAGGCCACCACGAAGCTCCGTTAGACCAGGAGATCTAGCCCTTTGACTTTCGCCGGACGGGCTTTGACCAGTGGACATTTCCACCTGGTTGCGATGGGTCAGCACATAGGAGCATCCCCGAACACGGCCTGCACCCCAACCACCACTAGATGCCCTCCTCTTCTACCTCACGCGCACGTCTCCCCTCTCCAAGTGACCGCGACAGCGACGTCCGCGGAGGGGGGCCACACCCCGGAGCCACTAGACAGGCCTCTACGCATGCCACATCACTTTCACACATGCATAACGACCCGACACGGTGTTTCATTGGCATAGCTACACCCGGGAGGCCACCACGAACCTCCGTTAGACCAGGAGATCTAGCCATTTCACTTTCGCCGGACGGGCTTTGACCAGTGGACTCTTCCACCTGGTTGCGATGGGTCAGCACATAGGAGCATCCCCGAACATGGCCTGGACCAAAACCACCACTAGATTCCCTCCGGTTCTACCCGACGCGCACGTCTCCCCCCTCCAGGTGACCGCGACAGCGACGTTCGCTGAGGGGGTCCACACCCCGGAGCCCTAAGACGCCCGTCTACGCGTGCCACATCATCACACATGAATCACGACCCCACGCGGTGTTTCGGTGGCATAGCTACACACAGGAGGCCACCACGAAGCTCCGCTAGACCAGGAGCTCTAGCCCTTAGACTTTTGTCGGACGGGCTTTGACCAGTGGACTCTTCCACCTGCTTGCGATGGGTCAGCACATAGGAGCATCCCCGAACACGGCCTGGACCCCAACCACTACTAGATTCCCTCCTGTTCTACCCGACGCGCATGTCTCCCCCCTCCATGTGACTGCGACAGCGACGTCCACAGAGGGGGGGGCACACCCCAGAGCCCCAAGACGGACGTCTACCCGTGCCACATCACTTTCACACATGCATCACGACCCAACACGGTGTTTTGGTGGCGTAGCTAAACTCGGGAGGCCACCGCGAAGCTCCGTTAGACCACGAGATCTAGCCCTTTGACTTTCGCCGGACGGGCTTTGACTAGTGGACTCTTCCACCTGGTTGCGATGGGTCAGCACATAGGAGCATCCCCGAACACGGCCTGGACCCAAACCACCACTAGATTCCCTCCGGTTCTTCCCGACACGCACGTCTCCCCCCTCCAAGTGACCGCGACAGCGACGTCCGCAGAGGGGCAAACACCCCGGAGCCCCTAGACAGGCGTCTACGCATGCCACATCACTTTCACACAAGCATCACGACCCGACGTGGTGTTTCGGTGGCATAGCTACACACGAGAGGCCACCACGAAGCTCCGTTAGACCAGGAGATCCAGCCCTTTGACTTTTGCTAGACCGGCTTTGACTAGTGGACTCTTCCACCTGGTTGCGATGGGTCAGCACATAGGAGCATCCCCGAACACGGCCTGGGCCCAAACCACCGCTAGATTCCCTCTGGTTCTACCCGACGCGCACGGATCCCCCCTCCAAGTGACCGCGACATCGACGTCCGCAGAGGGGGAAACACCCCGGAGCCCCCTAGACAGGCGTCTACGCATGCCAGATCACTTTCGCACATGCATCGCGACCCGACGTGGTGTTTCGGTGGCATAGCTACACACGAGAGGCCACCACGAAGCTCTGTTAGACCAGGAGATCTAGCCCTTTGACTTTCACCCGACGGGCTTTGACCAGTGGACTCTTCCACCTGGTTGCGATGGGTCAGCACATAGGAGCATCCCTGAACACGGCCTGGACCCCAACCACCACTAGATTCCCTCCTCTTCTACCCGACGCGCACGTCTCCCCCCTCCGAGTGACCGCGACAGCGACGTCCGCGGAGGGGGGCATACCCCGGAGCCCCAAGACGGCCGTCTACGCGTGCCACATCACTTTGACACATGCATCACGACCAGACGCGGTGTTTCGGTGGCATAGCTACACCCGGGAGGCCACCACGAAGCTCGGTTAGACCAGGAGATCTAGCCCTTTGAGTTTCGCCGGACGGGCTTTGACCAGTGGACTCTTCCGTCTGGTTGCGATGGGTCAGCACATAGGAGCATCCCTGAACATGGCCTGGACCCAAACCACCACTAGATTCCCTCTGGTTCTACCCGACGCGCACGTCTCCCCCCTCAAGGTGACCACGGCTGCGACGTCCGCGGAGGGGCCCCACACCCGGGAGCCCCAAGATGGTCGTCTATGCGTGCCACATCACTTTCACACATGCATCGCGACCCGACGCGGTGTTTCGGTGGCATAGCTACACACGAGAGGCCACCACGAAGCTCCGTTAGACCAGGAGATCTAGCCCTTTGACTTTTGCTAGACCGGCTTTGACTAGTGGACTCTTCCACCTGGTTGCGATGGGTCAGCACATAGGAGCATCCCCGAACACGGCCTGGGCCCAAACCACCGCTAGATTCCCTCTGGTTCTACCCGACGCGCACGGATCCCCCCTCCAAGTGACCGCGACATCGACGTCCGCAGAGGGGGAAACACCCCAGAGCCCCCTAGACAGGCGTCTACGCATGCCACATCACTTTCACACATGCATCGCGACCCGACGTGGTGTTTCGGTGGCATAGCTACACACGAGAGGCCACCACGAAGCTCCGTTAGACCAGGAGATCTAGCCCTTTGACTTTCACCCGACGGGCTTTGACCAGTGGACTCTTCCACCTGGTTGCGATGGTTCAGCACAAAGGAGCATCCCTGAACACGGCCTGGACCCCAACCACCACTAGATTCCCTCCTCTTCTACCCGACGCGCACGTCTCCCCCCTCCGAGTGACCGCGACAGCGACGTCCGCGGAGGGGGGCACACCCCGGAGCCCCAAGACGGCCGTCTACGCGTGCCACATCACTTTGACACATGCATCACGACCAGACGCGGTGTTTCGGTGGCATAGCTACACCCGGGAGGCCACCACGAAGCTCGCTTAGACCAGGAGATCTAGCCCTTTGAGTTTCGCCGGACGGGCTTTGACCAGTGGACTCTTCCGTCTGGTTGCGATGGGTCAGCACAGAGGAGCATCCCTGAACATGGCCTGGACCCAAACCACCACTAGATTCCCTCTGGTTCTACCCGACGCGCACGTCTCCCCCCTCAAGGTGACAACGGCTGCGACGTCCGCGGAGGGGCCCCACACCCGGGAGCCCCAAGATGGTCGTCTACGCGTGCCACATTACTTTCACACATGCATCGCGACCCGACGCGGTGTTTCGGTGGCATAGCTACACCCGGGAGGCCACCACGAAGCTCTGTTAGACCAGGACATCTAGCCCTTTGACTTTCGCTAGATGGGCTTTGACCAGTGGAATCTTCCACCTGGTTGCGATGGGTCAGCACATAAGAGCATCCTCAAACACGGCCTGGACCCAAACCACCAATAGATTCCCTCCGGTTCTACAAGACGCGCACGTCTCCCCCCTCCAAGTGGTCGCGACAGCGATGTCCGCGGAGGGGGGCCACACTCCGGAGCCCCTAGACGGGTGCCTACGCATGCCACATCACTTTCACACATGCATCACGGCCCGACGTGGTGTTTCGGTGGCATAGCTCCACCCAGGAGGCCACCACGAAGCTCCGCTAGACCAGGAGCTCTAGCCCTTAGACTTTTGTCGGACGGGCTTTGACCAGTGGACTCTTCCACCTGGTTGCGATGGGTCAGCACATAGGAGCATCCCCGAACACGGCCTGGACCCCAACCACTACTAGATTCCCTCCTGTTCTACCCGACGCGCATGTCTCCCCCCTCCATGTGACTGCGACAGCGACGTCCACAGAGGGGGGGCACACCTCGGAGGCCCAAGACGGCCGTCTACGCGTGCCACATCACTTTCACACATGCATAACGACCAGACGCGGTGTTTCGGTGGCATAGCTACACCTAGCAGGCCACCACGAAGCTTCGTTAGACCAGGAGATCTAGCCCTTTGACTTTCACCGGACGGGCTTTGACTAGTGGACTCTTCCACCTGGTTGCGATGGGTGAGCACGTAGGAGCATCCTCGATCACGGCCTGGACCCAAAGCACCACTAGATTCCCTTTGGTTCTACACGAAGCGCACGTCTCCCCCCTCCAAGTTACCGCGACAGCTTCGTCCGTGGAGGGGGGCCACACCCCAGAGCCCCAAGACGGACGTCTACCCGTGCCACATCACTTTCACACATGCATCACGACCCAACGCGGTGTTTTGGTGGCATAGCTACACCCGGGAGGCCAGCGCGAAGCTCCGTTAGACCAGGAGATCTAGCCCTTTGACTTTCGTCGGACGGGCTTTGACCAGTGGACTCTTCCACCTGGTTGCGATGGGTCAGCACAGAAGAGCATCCCCGAACACGGCCTGGACCCAAACCACCACTAGATTCCCTCCGGTTCTACCCGATGCGCACGTCTCCCCCCTCCAGGTGACCGCGACAGTGACGTCCGCGGAGGGGGTCCACACCCCAGAGCCCTAAGACGCCCGTCTACGCGTGCCACATCATCACACATGCATCACGACCCCACGCGGTGTTTCGGTGGCATAGCTACACACGGGTGGCCACCACGAAGCTCCGTTAGACCACGAGATCTAGCCCTTTGACTTTCGCCGGACGGGCTTTGACTAGTGGACTCTTCCACCTGGTTGCGATGGGTCAGCACATAGGAGCATCCCCGAACACGGCCTGGACCCAAACCACCACTAGATTCCCTCCGGTTCTTCCCGACACGCACGTCTCCCCCCTCCAAGTGACCGCGACAGCGACGTCCGCGGAGGGGCAAACACCCCGGAGCCCCTAGACAGGCGTCTACGCATGCCACATCACTTTCACACATGCATCACGACCCGACATGGTGTTTCGGTGGCATAGCTACACACGAGAGGCCACCACGAAGCTCCGTTAGACCAGGAGATCTAGCCCTTTGACTTTTGCTAGACCGGCTTTGACTAGTGGACTCTTCCACCTGGTTGCGATGGGTCAGCACATAGGAGCATCCCCGAACACGGCCTGGGCCCAAACCACCGCTAGATTCCCTCTGGTTCTACCCGACGCGCACGGATCCCCCCTCCAAGTGACCGCGACATCGACGTCCGCAGAGGGGAAACACCCCGGAGTCCCCTAGACAGGCGTCTACGCATGCCACATCACTTTCACACATGCATCGCGACCCGACGTGGTGTTTCGGTGGCATAGCTACACACGAGAGGCCACCACGAAGCTCCGTTAGACCAGGAGATCTAGCCCTTGGACTTTCACCCGACGGGCTTTGACCAGTGGACTCTTCCACCTGGTTGCGATGGTTCAGCACAAAGGAGCATCCCTGAACACGGCCTGGACCCCAACCACCACTAGATTCCCTCCTCTTCTACCCGACGCACACGTCTCCCCCCTCCAAGTGACCGCGACAGCGACGTCCGCGGAGGGGGGCACACCCCGGAGCCCCAAGACGGCCGTCTCCGCGTGCCACATCACTTTGACACATGCATCACGACCAGACGCGGTGTTTCGGTGGCATAGCTACACCCGGGAGGCCACCACGAAGCTCGGTTAGACCAGGAGATCTAGCCCTTTGAGTTTCGCCGGACGGGCTTTGACCAGTGGACTCTTCCGTCTGGTTGCGATGGGTCAGCACATAGGAGCATCCCTGAACATGGCCTGGACCCAAACCACCACTAGATTCCCTCTGGTTCTACCCGACGCGCACGTCTCCCCCCTCAAGGTGACCGCGGCTGCGACGTCCGCAGAGGGGCCCCACACCCGGGAGCCCCAAGATGGTCGTCTACGCGTGCCACATCACTTTCACACATGCATCACGACCCGACGCGGTGTTTCGGTGGCATAGCTACACCCGGGAGGCCACCACGAAGCTCTGTTAGACCAGGACTTCTAGCCCTTTGACTTTCGCTAGATGGGCTTTGACCAGGGGAATCTTCCACCTGGTTGCGATGGGTCAGCACATAAGAGCATCCTCAAACACGGCCTGGACCCAAAACACCACTAGATTCCCTCCGGTTCTACAAGACGTGCACGTCTCCCCCCTCCAAGTGGTCGCGACAGCGATGTCCGCGGAGGGGGGCCACACTCCGGAGCCCCTAGACGGGCGCCTACGCATGCCACATCACTTTCACACATGCATCACGGCCCGACGTGGTGTTTCGGTGGCATAGCTCCACCCAGGAGGCCACCACGAAGCTCCGCTAGACCAGGAGCTCTAGCCCTTACACTTTTGTCGGACGGGCTTTGACCAGTGGACTCTTCCACCTGGTTGCGATGGGTCAGCACATAGGAGCATGCCCGAACACGGCCTGGACCCCAACCACTACTAGATTCCCTCCTGTTCTACCCGACGCGCATGTCTCCCCCCTCCATGTGACTGCGACAGCGACGTCCACAGAGGGGGTGCACACCCCGGAGGCCCAAGACGGCCGTCTACGCGTGCCACATCACTTTCACACATGCATAACGACCAGACGTGGTGTTTCGGTGGCATAGCTACACCTAGCAGGACACCACGAAGCTTCGTTAGACCAGGAGATCTAGCCCTTTGACTTTCACCGGACGGGCTTTGACTAGTGGACTCTTCCACCTGGTTGCGATGGGTGAGCACGTAGGAGCATCCTCGATCACGGCCTGGACCCAAAGCACAACTAGATTCCCTTTGGTTCTACACGAAGCGCACGTCTCCCCCCTCCAAGTTACCGCGACAGCGACGTCCGTGGAGGGGGGCCACACCCCAGAGCCCCAAGACGGACGTCTACCCGTGCCACATCACTTTCACACATGCATCACGACCCAACGCGGTGTTTTGGTGGCATAGCATCACCCGGGAGGCCAGCGCGAAGCTCCGTTAGACCAGGAGATCTAGCCCTTTGACTTTCGTCGGACGGGCTTTGACCAGTGGACTCTTCCACCTGGTTGCGATGGGTCAGCACAGAAGAGCATCCCCGAACACGGCCTGGACCCAAACCACCACTAGATTCCCTCCGGTTCTACCCGATGCGCACGTCTCCCCCCTCCAGGTGACCACGACAGCGACGTCCGCGGAGGGGGTCCACACCCCAGAGCCCTAAGACGCCCGTCTACGCGTGCCACATCATCACACATGCATCACGACCCCACGCGGTGTTTCGGTGGCATAGCTACACACGGGTGGCCACCACGAAGCTCCGTTAGACCACGAGATCTAGCCCTTTGACTTTCGTCGGACGGGCTTTGACTAGTGGACTCTTCCACCTGGTTGCGATGGGTCAGCACATAGGAGCATCCCCGAACACGGCCTGGACCCAAAGCACCACTAGATTCCCTCCGGTTCTTCCCGACACGCACGTCTCCCCCCTCCAAGTGACCGCGACAGCGACGTCCGCGGAGGGGCAAACACCCCGGAGCCCCGAGACAGGCGTCTACGCATGCCACATCACTTTCACACATGCATCATGACCCGACGTGGTGTTTCGGTGGCATCGCTACACACGAGAGGCCACCACGAAGCTCCGTTAGACCAGGAGATCCAGCCCTTTGACTTTTGCTAGACCGGCTTTGACTAGTGGACTCTTCCACCTGGTTGCGATGGGTCAGCACATAGGAGCATCCCCGAACACGGCCTGGGCCCAAACCACCGCTAGATTCCCTCTGGTTCTACCCGACGCGCACGTCTCCCCCCTCCAAGTGACCGCGACAACGACGTCCGCAGAGGGGGAAACACCCCGGAGCCCCCTAGACAGGCATCTACACATGCCACATCACTTTCACACATGCATCACGACCCCACGCGGTGGTTCGGTGGCATAGCTACACACGGGTGGCCACCACGAAGCTCCGTTAGACCACGAGATCTAGCCCTTTGACTTTCGCCGGACGGGCTTTGACTACTGGACTCTTCCACCTGGTTGCGATGGGTCAGCACATAGGAGCATCCCCGAACACGGCCTGAACCCAAACCACCACTAGATTCCCTCCGGTTCTTCCCGACACGCACGTCTCCCCCCTCCAAGTGACCGCGACAGCAACGTCCGCGGAGGGGCAAACACCCCGGAGCCCCTAGACAGGCGTCTACGCATGCCACATCACTTTCACACATGCATCACGACCCGACATGGTGTTTCGGTGGCATAGCTACACACGAGAGGCCACCACGAAGCTCCGTTAGACCAGGAGATCCAGCCCTTTGACTTTTGCTAGACCGGCTTTGACTAGTGGACTCTTCCACCTGGTTGCGATGGGTCAGCACATAGGAGCATCCCCGAACACGGCCTGGGCCCAAACCACCGCTAGATTCCCTCTGGTTCTACCCGACGCGCACGGATCCCCCCTCGAAGTGACCGCGACATCGACGTCCGCAGAGGGGGAAACACCCTGGAGTCCCCTAGACAGGCGTCTACGCATGCCACATCACTTTCGCACATGCATCGCGACCCGACGTGGTGTTTCGGTGGCATAGCTACACACGAGAGGCCACCACGAAGCTCCGTTAGACCAGGAGATCTAGCCCTTTGACTTTCACCCGACGGGCTTTGACCAGTGGACTCTTCCACCTGGTTGCGATGGTTCAGCACAAAGGAGCATCCCTGAACACGGCCTGGACCCCAACCACCACTAGATTCCCTCCTCTTCTACCCGACGCGCATGTCTCCCCCCTCCAAGTGACCGCGACAGCGACGTCCGCGGAGGGGGGCACACCCCGGAGCCCCAAGAAGGCCGTCTACGCGTGCCACATCACTTTGACACATGCATCACGACCAGACGCGGTGTTTCGGTGGCATAGCTACACCCGGGAGGCCACCACGAAGCTCGGTTAGACCAGGAGATCTAGCCCTTTGAGTTTCGCCGGACGGGCTTTGACCCGTGGACTCTTCCGTCTGGTTGCAATGGGTCAGCACATAGGAGCATCCCTGAACATGGCCTGGACCCAAACCACCACTAGATTCCCTCTGGTTCTACCCGACGCGCACGTCTCCCCCCTCAAGGTGACCGCGGCTGCGACGTCCGCGGAGGGGCCCCACACCCGGGAGCCCCAAGATGGTCGTCTACGCGTGCCACATCACTTTCACACATGCATCGCGACCCGACGCGGTGTTTCGGTGGCATAGCTACACCCGGGAGGCCCCCACGAAGCTCTGTTAGACCAGGACATCTAGCCCTTTGACTTTCGCTAGATGGGCTTTGACCAGTGGAATCTTCCACCTGGTTGCGATGGGTCAGCACATAAGAGCATCCTCAAACACGGCCTGGACCCAAACCACCACTAGATTCCCTCCGGTTCTACAAGACGCGCACGTCTCCCCCCTCCAAGTGGTCGCGACAGCGATGTCCGCGGAGGGGGGCCACACTCCGGAGCCCCTAGACGGGCGCCTACGCATGCCACATCACTTTCGCACATGCATCACGGCCCGACGTGGTGTTTCGGTGGCATAGCTCCACCTAGGAGGCCACCACGAAGCTCCGCTAGACCAGGAGCTCTGGCCCTTAGACTTTTGTCGGACGGGCTTTGACCAGTGGACTCTTCCACCTGGTTGCGATGGGTCAGCACATAGGAGCATGCCCGAACACGGCCTGGACCCCAACCACTACTAGATTCCCTCCTGTTCTACCCGACGCGCATGTCTCCCCCCTCCATGTGACTGCGACAGCGACGTCCACAGAGGGGGTGCACACCCCGGAGGCCCAAGACGGCCGTCTACGCGTGCCACATCACTTTCACACATGCATAACGACCAGACGTGGTGTTTCGGTGGCATAGCTACACCTAGCAGGCCACCACGAAGCTTCGTTAGCCCAGGAGATCTAGCCCTTTGACTTTCACCGGACGGGCTTTGACTAGTGGACTCTTCCACCTGGTTGCGATGGGTGAGCACGTAGGAGCATCCTCGATCACGGCCTGGACCCAAAGCACAACTAGATTCCCTTTGGTTCTACACGAAGCGCACGTCTCCCCTCTCCAAGTTACCGCGACAGCGACGTCCGTGGAGGGGGGCCACACCCCAGAGCCCCAAGACGGACGTCTACCCGTGCCACATCACTTTCACACATGCATCACGACCCAACGCGGTGTTTTGGTGGCATAGCTACACCCGGGAGGCCAGCGCGAAGCTCCGTTAGACCAGGAGATCTAGCCCTTTGACTTTCGTCGGACGGGCTTTGACCAGTGGACTCTTCCACCTGGTTGCGATGGGTCAGCACAGAAGAGCATCCCCGAACACGGCCTGGACCCAAACCACCACTAGATTCCCTCCGGTTCTACCCGATGCGCACGTCTCCCCCCTCCAGGTGACCGCGACAGCGACGTCCGCGGAGGGGGTCCACACCCCAGAGCCCTAAGACGCCCGTCTACGCGTGCCACATCATCACACATGCATCAGGACCCCACGCGGTGTTTCGGTGGCATAGCTACACACGGGAGGCTACCACGAAGCTCCGTTAGACCACGAGATCTAGCCCTTTGACTTTCGCCGGACGGGCTTTGACTAGTGGACTCTTCCACCTGGTTGCGATGGGTCAGCACATAGGAGCATCCCCGAACATGGCCTGGACCCAAAGCACCACTAGATTCCCTCCGGTTCTTCCCGACACGCACGTCTCCCCCCTCCAAGTGACCGCGACAGCGACGTCCGCGGAGGGGCAAACACCCCGGAGCCCCTAGACAGGCGTCTACGCATGCCACATCACTTTCACACATGCATCACGACCCGACGTGGTGTTTCGGTGTTATAGCTACACACGAGAGGCGACCACGAAGCTCCGTTAGACCAGGAGATCCAGCCCTTTGAATTTTGCTAGACCGGCTTTGACTAGTGGACTCTTCCACCTGGTTGCGATGGGTCAGCACATAGGAGCATCCCCGAACACGGCCTGGGCCCAAACCACCGCTAGATTCCCTCTGGTTCTACCCGACACGCACGTCTCCCCCCTCCAAGTGACCGCGACAACGACGTCCGCAGAGGGGGAAACACCCCGGAGCCCCCTAGACAGGCATCTACGCATGCCACATCACTTTCACACATGCATCGCGACCCGACGTGGTGTTTCGGTGGCATAGCTACACACGAGAGGCCACCACGAAGCTCCGTTAGACCAGGAGATCTAGCCCTTTGACTTTCACCCGACGGGCTTTGACCAGTGGACTCGTCCACCTGGTTGTGATGGTTCAGCACAAAGGAGCATCCCTGAACACGGCCTGGACCCCAACCACCACTAGATTCCCTCCTCTACTACCCGACGCGCATGTCTCCCCCCTCCAAGTGACCGCGACAGCGACGTCCGCGGAGGGGGGCACACCCCGGAGCCCCAAGACGGCCGTCTACGCGTGCCACATCACTTTGACACATGCATCACGACCAGACGCGGTGTTTCGGTGGCATAGCTACACCCGGGAGGCCACCACGAAGCTCGGTTAGACCAGGAGATCTAGCCCTTTGAGTTTCGCCGGACGGGCTTTGACCAGTGGACTCTTCCGTCTGGTTGCGATGGGTCAGCACATAGGAGCATCCATGAACATGGCCTGGACCCAAACCACCACTAGATTCCCTCTGCTTCTACCCGACGCGCACGCCTCCCCCCTCAAGGTGACCGCGGCTGCGACGTCCGCGGAGGGGCCCCACACCCGGGAGCCCCAAGATGGTCGTCTACGCGTGCCACATCACTTTCACACATGCATCACGACCCGACGCGGTGTTTCGGTGGCATAGCTACACCCGGGAGGCCACCATGAAGCTCTGTTAGACCAGGACATCTAGCCCTTTGACTTTCGCTAGATGGGCTTTGACCAGTGGAATCTCCACCTGGTTGCGATGGGTCAACACATAAGAGCATCCTCGAACACGGCCTGGACCCAAACCACCACTAGATTCCCTCCGGTTCTACAAGACGCGCACGTCTCCCCCCTCCAAGTGGTCGCGACAGCGACGTCCGCGGAGGGGGGCGACACTCCGGAGCCCCTAGACGGGCGCCTACGCATGCCACATCACTTTCACACATGCATCATGACCCGACGTGGTGTTTCGGTGGCATAGCTCCACCCGAGAGGCCACCACGAAGCTCCGCTAGACCAGGAGCTCTAACCCTTAGACTTTTGTCGGACAGGCTTTGACCAGTGGACTCTTCCACCTGGTTGCGATGGATCAGCACATAGGAGCATCCCCGAACACGGCCTGGACCCCAACCACCACTAGATTCCCTCCTGTTCTACCCAACGCGCACGTCTCCCCCCTCCATGTGACTTCGACAGCGACGTCCACAGAGGGGGGCACACCCCGGAGGCCCAAGACGGCCGTCTACGCGTGGCACATCACTTTCACACATGCATAACGACCAGACGCGGTGTTTCGGTGGCATAGCTACAGCTAGCAGGGCACCACGAAGCTCCGTTAGACCAGGAGATCTAGCTCTTTGACTTTCACCGGACGGGCTTTGACTATTGGACTCTTCCACCTGGTTGCGATGGGGGAGCACATAGGAGCATCCTCGATCGTGGCCTGGACCCAAAGCACCACTAGATTCCCTTTGGTTCTACCCGAAGCGCACGTCTCCCCCCTCCAAGTTACCGCGACAGCGACGTCCGTGGTGGGGGCCACACACCAGAGACCCAAGACGGACGTCTACCCGTGCCACATCACTTTCACACATGCATCACAACCCAACGCGGTGTTTTGGTGGCATAGCTACACCCAGGAGGCCACCGCGAAGCTCCGTTAGACCAGGAGATCTAGCCCTTTGACTTTCGTCGGACGGGCTTTGACCAGTGGACTCTTCCACCTGGTTGCGATGGGTCAGCACAGAAGAGCATCCCCGAACACGGCCTGGACCCAAACCACCACTAGATTCCCTATGGTTCTACCCGACGCGCACGTCTCCCCCCTTCAGGTGACCGCGACAGCAACGTCCACGGAGGGGGCCCACACCCGAGAGCCCCAAGACGGCCGTCTACGCGTGCCACATCACTTTCACACATGCATCATGACCCGACGCAGTGTTTCGGTGCCATAGCTACACACGGGAGGCCACGACGATGCTCCGTTAGACTAGGAGATCTAGCCGTTTGACTTTCACCGGACGTGCTTTTACCAGTGGTCTCTTCCACCTGGTTGCGATGGGTGAGCACATAGGAGCATCCTCGAACATGGTCTGGACCCCAACCAACACCAGATTCCCTCCTGTTCTACCCGACGCGCACGTCTCCCCCTCCATGTGACTGCGACAGCGATGTCCCCGGAGGGGGGCCACACCCCGGAGCCCCAAGACGGCCGTCTACGCGTGCCACATCACTCTCACACATGCATCACGACTAGACGCGGTGTTTCGGTGGCATAGCTACACCCGGGAGGCCACCACGAAGCTCATTTAGAGCAGGAGATCTAGCCATTTGAGTTTTGCCAGACTTGCTTCTACCAGTGGACTCTTCCACTTGGTTGCGATGGGTGAGCACATAGGAGCATCCTCGATCACGGCCTGGACCCAAACCACCAATAGATTCCCTTTGGTTCTACCCGAAGCGCTCATCTCCCCCCTCCAGGTTACCGCGACAGTGACGTCCGTGGAGTGGGGCCACACCCCAGAGCCCCAAGACGGGCGTCTACGCGTGGCACATCACTTTCACACATGCATCACGACCCGACGCGGTGTTTTGGTGGCATAGCTACACCCGGGAGGCCAGCACAAAGCTTTGTTAGACCAGGAGATCTAGCCCTTTCAATTTCTTCGGACGGGCTTTGACCAGTGGACTCTTCCACCTGGTTGCGATTGGTCAGCACATAGGAGCATCCCTAAACACGTCCTGGACCCAAACCACCACTAGATTCCCTCCAGTTCTACCCGACATGCACGTCTCCCCCCTCCAAGTGACCGCGACAGCGACTTCCGCGGAGCGTGGCCACACCCCAGAGGTCCAAGACGGCCGTCTATGTGTGCCACATCACTTTCACACCTGCATCACGACCCGACGCGGTGTTTCGGTGGCATCGCTACACCCGGGAGGCCACCACGAAGCTCCGTTAGACCAGGAGATCTAGCCCTTTGACAATCGCCGGACGGGGTTTGACCAGTGGACTCTTCCATCTGGTTACGATCGGTTAGCACATAGGAGCATCCCCAAACACATCCTCGACCCAAACCACCGCTAGATTCCCTCCGGTTCTACCCGATGCGCACATCTAGCCCTCCAAGTGACTGCGACAACGACGTCCGTGGAGGGGGGGGCACACCCTGGAGCCCCAAGACGGGCGTCTATGCGTGCCACTTCACTTTCACACATTAATCACGACCCGACGTGGTGTTTCGGTGGCATAGCTACACTCGGGAGGCCACCAAGAAGCTCCGTTAGACCAGGAGCTCTAGCCCTTTGACTTTCGTCGGACGGGCTTTGACCAGTGGACTCTAGCACCTGGTTGCGATGGGTCAGCACATAGGAGCACCCTCAAACACGTCCTGGACCCCAACTACCTCTAGATTCCCTCCTCTTCTACCCGACGCACACGTCTCCCTTCTCCAAGTGACCGCAACAGCGACGTCCGCGGAGGGGGGCCACACCCCGGAGCCCCAAGAAGGCCATCTACGCGTGCCACATCACTTTCACACATGCATCACAAGCCGAGATGGTGCTTCGGTGGCATAGCTACACACGAGAGGCCACCACGAAGCTCCGTTAGACCAGGAGATCTAGCCCTTTGACTTTCGCCAGACGGGCTTTGACCAGTGGACATTTCCACCTGGTTGCGATGGGTCAGCACATAGGAGCATCCCCGAACACGGCCTGCACCCCAACCACCACTAGATGCCCTCCTCTTCTACCTCACGCGCACGTCTCCCCTCTCCAAGTGACCGCGACAGCGACGTCCGCGGAGGGGGGCCACACCCCGGAGCCACTAGACAGGCGTCTACGCATGCCACATCACTTTCACACATGCATCACGACCCGACACGGTGTTTCGTTGGCATAGCTACACCCGGGAGGCCACCACGAACCTCCGTTAGACCAGGAGATCTAGCCATTTCACTTTTGCCGGACGGGCTTTGACCAGTGGACTCTTCCACCTGGTTGCGATGGGTCAGCACATAGGAGCATCCCCGAACATGGCCTGGACCAAAACCACCATTAGATTCCCTCCGATTCTACCCGACGCACGGGTCTCCCCCTCCAGGTAACCGCGGCAGCGACGTCCGCGGAGGGGGCCACACCCGGGAGCCCCAAGACGGCCGTCTAAGCGTGCCACATCACTTTCACACATGCATCACGACCCGACGCGGTGTTTCGGTGGCATAGCTACACCCGGGAGGCCACCACCAAGCTCCGTTAGACCAGGAGATCTAGCCCTTTGACTTTCGCCGGACGGGCTTTGACCAGTGGACTCTTCCACCTGGTTGCGATGGGTGAGCCAATAGGAGCATCCTCGAACACGGCCTGGACCCAAACCACCACTAGATTCCCTCTAGTTCTACCCGACGCGCACGTCTCCGCCCTCCAAGTGACGGCGACAGCGACGTCCGCGGATGGGGGCAACACTCCGGAGCCCCTAGACAGGCATCTACGCATGCCACATCACTTTCACACATGCATCACGACCCGACGTGGTGTTTCGGTGGCATAGCTACACCCGGGAGGCCACCACGAAGCTCTGTTAGACCAGGAGATCTAGCCCCTGTGACTTTCGGCGGACGGGCTTTGACCAGTGGACTCTGCCACCTCGTTGCGATGGTTTAGCACATAGGAGCATCCCCGAACATGGCCTGGACACCAACCACCACTAGATTCCCTCCTCTTCTACCCGACGCGCACGTCTCCCCCTCCAAGTGACCGCGACAGCGACGTCCGCGGAGGGGCTACACCCCGGAGCTCCAAGCCGGCTTTCTACGCGTGCCACATCACTTTCACACATCCGTCATGACCCGACGCGGTGTTTCGGTGGCATAGCTACACCCGGGAGGCCACCACGAAGCTCCATTAGACCAAGAGCTCTTGCCCTTTGACTTTCGCCGGACGGGCTTTGACTATTGGACTCTTCCACCTGGTTGTGATGGGTCAGCACATAGGAGCATCCCCGAACACGGCCTGGACCCAAACCACCACTAGATTCCCCATGGTTCTACCGGACGCGCACGTCTCGCCCTACCAAGTGACCACGACAGCAACGTCCGCGGAGGGGGGCCACACCCCAGAGCCCCAAGACGGCCGTCTACGCGTGCCACATCACTTTCACACATGCATCACGACCAGACGCGGTGTTTCGGTGGCATAGCTACACCCGGGAGGCCACCACGAAGCTCATTTAGACCAGGAGATCTAGCCCTTTGAGTATTGCCAGACTTGCTTCTACCAGTGGACTCTTCCACTTGGTTGCGATAGGTGAGCACATAGGAGCATCCTCGATCACGGCCTGGACCCAAATCACCAATAGATTCCCTTTGGTTCTACCCGAAGCGCTCATCTCCCCCCTCCAGGTTACCGCGACAGCGACGTCCGTGGAGTGGGGCCACACCCCAGAGCCCCAAGACGGGCGTCTACGCGTGGCACATCACTTTCACACATGCATCATGACCCGACGCGGTGTTTTGGTGGCATAGCTACACCCAGGAGGCCAGCACGAAGCTCTGTTAGACCAGGAGATCTAGCCCTTTGAATTTCTTCGGACGGGCTTTGACAAGTGGACTCTTCCACCTGGTTGCGATTGGTCAGCACATAGGAGCATCCCCGAACACGGCCTGGACCCAAACCACCACTAGATTCCCTCCAGTTCTACCCGACATGCACGTCTTCCCCCTCCAAGTGACCGCGACAGCGACTTCCGCGGAGCGTGGCCACACCCCGGAGCTCCAAGACGGCCGTCTATGTGTGCCACATCACTTTCACACCTGCATCACGACTCGACGCGGTGTTTCGGTGGCATCGCTACACCCAGGAGGCCACCACGAAGCTCCGTTAGACCAGGAGATCTAGCCCTTTGACTTTCGCCGGACGTGGTTTGACCAGTGGACTCTTCCATCTGGTTACGATGGGTTAGCACATAGGAGCATCCCCAAACACATCCTCGACCCAAAACACCGCTAGATTCCCTCTGGTTCCACCCGACGCGCACATCTCCCCCTCCAAGTGACTGCGACAACGACGTCCGCGGAGGGGGGGGCACACCCCGGAGCCCCAAGACGGGCGTCTATGCGTGCCACTTCACTTTCACACATTAATCACGACCCGACGTGGTGTTTCGGTGGCATAGCTACACTCGGGAGGCCACCAAGAAGCTCCGTTAGACCAGGAGCTCTAGCACTTTGACTTTCGCTGGACGGGCTTTAACTAGTGGAGTCTTCCACCTGGTTGCGATGGGTCAGCAAATAGGAGCGTCCCCGAACACGACCTGGACCCAAACCACCACTAGATTCCCTACGGTTCTAGCTAACGCGCACGTCTCCCCCTACCAAGTGACCGCGACAGCGACGTCCTCGTTGGGGGGCTACACCCCGGAGCCCCAAGACGGCTGTCTACGCGTGCCACATCACTTTCACACATGCATCACGACCCGATGCGGTGTTTCGGTGGCATAGCTACACCCGTGAGGCCACCATGAAGCTCCGTTAGACCAAGAGATCTAGCCCTTTGACTTTCGCCGGACGGGCTTTGACAAGTGGACTCTTCCACCTGGTTGCGATGGGTCAGCACATAGGAGCATCCTCGAACACGGCCTGGACCCAAACCACCACTAGATTCCGTCTAGTTCTACCCGACGAGCATGTCTCCCCCCCCCAAGTGACCGTGACAGCGACGTCCGCGGATGGTGGCAACACTCCGGAGCCCCAAGACGGGCGTTTACGCGTACCACTTCACTTTCACACATTAATCACGACCCGACGTGGTGTTTCGGTGGCATAGCTACACTCGGGAGGCCACCAAGAAGCTCCGTTAGACCAGGAGCTCTAGCCCTTTGACTTTCGCTGGACGGGCTTTAACTAGTGGACTCTTCCACCTGGTTGCGATGGGTCAGCAAATAGGAGCATCCCCGAACACGACCTGGACCCAAACCACCACTAGATTCCCTACGGTTCTACCTAACGCGCACGTCTCCCCCTACCAAGTGACCGCGACAGCGACGTCCTCGGAGGGGGGCTACACCCCGGAGCCCCAAGACGGCTGTCTACGCGTGCCACATCACTTTCACACATGCATCACGACCCGATGCGGTGTTTCGGTGGCATAGCTACACCCGTGAGGCCACCACGAAGCTCCGTTAGACAAGGAGATCTAGCCCTTTGATTTTCGCCGGACGGGCTTTAACCAGTGGACTCTTCCACATGGTTGCGATGGGTCAGCACATAGGAGCATCCCCAAACACGGCCTACACCCAAACCACCACTAGATTACCCGACGCACACGTCTCCCCCCTCCAAGTTACCGCGGCAGTGACCTCCGCGGAGGGTGCCACACCCCGAAGGCCCAAGACGGCCGTCTATGCGTGCCACATCACTTTCACACATGCATCACGACCAGACGCAGTGTTTTGGTGGCATAGCTACACCCGGGAGGCCACCACGAAGCTCCGTTAGAGTAGGAGATCTAGCCCGTTGAGTTTTGCCAGACGGGCTTTGACCAATGGACTCTTCCACCTGGTTGCGATGGGTGAGCACATAGGAGCATCCTCGAACACGCCCTGGACCCAAACCACCACTAGATTCCCTTTGGTTCTACCCGTAGCGCACGTCTCCCCCCTCCAAGTGACCACGACAGCGACGTTCGTGGAGAGGGGCCACACCCCAGAGCATCAAGCCGGGCGTCTACGCGTGCCACTTCACTTTCACACATGAATCACGACCCGACATGGTGTTTCGGTGGCATAGCTACACCCGGGACGCCACCAAGAAGCTCTGTTAGACAAGGAGCTCTAGCCCTTTGACTTTCGCTGGACGGGCTTTAACCTGTAGACTCTTCCACCTGGTTGCGATGGGTCAGCACATAGGAGCATCCCCGAACACGGCCTGGACCCAAACCACCACTAGATTCCCCGTGGTTCTACCCGACGCGCACGAAGCGCCCTACCAAGTGACCACGACAGCGACGTCCGCGGAGGGGGGCTACACCCCGGAGCCCCAAGACATCTGTCTACACGTGCCACATCACTTTCACAGATGCATCACGACCCGATGCGGTGTTTTGGTGGCATAGCTACACCAATGAGGCAACCAGGAAGCTCCGTTAGACCAGGAGATCTAGCCATTTGACTTTCGTCGGACGGGCTTTGACCAGTGGACGCTTCCACCTGGTTGGTATGGGTCTGCACATAGGAGCATCCTCGAACACGGCCTAGACCCAAACCACCACTAGATTCCCTCTGGTTCTACCCGACGCGCACGTCTCCCCCTCCAAGTGACCGCGACAGCGACGTCCGCGGAGGGCGGCAACTCTCTGGAGCCCCAAGACGGGCGTCTACGCGTGCCACATCACTTTTACACATGCATCATGACCCGACGCGGTGTTTCGGTGGCATAGCTACACCGGGAGGCCACCACGAAGCTACGTTCGACCAGGAGCTCTAGCACTTAGACTTTCGCCGGACAGGCTTGGACCAGTGAACTCTTTCACCTGGTTGTGATGGGTCAGCACATAGGAGCATCCCCGAACACGGCCTGGACCCAAACCACCACTAGATTCCCTCCGGTTCTACCCGACGCACGGGTCTCCCCCTCCAGGTGACCGCGGCAGCGACGTCCGCGGAGGGGGCCACACCCGGGAGCCCCAAGACGGCCGTCTAAGCGTGCCACATCACTTTCACACATGCATCACGACCCGACGCGGTGTTTCGGTGGCATAGCTACACCCGGGAGGCCACCACCAAGCTCCGTTAGACCAGGAGATCTAGCCCTTTGACTTTCGCCGGACGGGCTTTGACCAGTGGACTCTTCCACCTGGTTGCGATGGGTGAGCCAATAGGAGCATCCTCGAACACGGCCTGGACCCAAACCACCACTAGATTCCCTCTAGTTCTACCCGACGCGCACGTCTCCCCCCTCCAAGTGACGGCGACAGCGACGTCCGCGGATGGGGGCAACACTCCGGAGCCCCTAGACAGGCATCTACGCATGCCACATCACTTTCACACATGCATCACGACCCGACGTGGCGTTTCGGTGGCATAACTACACCCGGGAGACCACCACGAAGCTCTGTTAGACCAAGAGATCTAGCCCTGTGACTTTCGGCGGACGGGCTTTGACCAGTGGACTCTGCCACCTCGTTGCGATGGTTTAGCACATAGGAGCATCCCCGAACACGGCCTGGACACCAACCACCACTAGATTCCTCTTCTACCCGACGCGCACGTCTCCCCCTCCAAGTGACCGCTACAGCGACGTCCGCGGAGGGGCTACACCTCGGAGCTCCAAGACGGCTTTCTACGCGTGCCACATCACTTTCACACATCCATCATGACCGGACGCGGTGTTTCGGTGGCATAGCTACAACCGGGAGGCCACCACGAAGCTCCATTAGACCAAGAGCTCTTGCCCTTTGACTTTCGCCGTACGGGCTTTGACTATTGGACTCTTCCACCTGGTTGTGATGGGTCAGCACATCGAAGCATCCCCGAACACCACTAGATTCCCTCCGGTTCTACCGGACGCACGGGTCTCCCCCTCCAGGTGACCGCGACAGTGACGTCCGCGGAGGGGGACACACCCGGGAGCCCAAGACGTCCGTCTAACCGTGCCACATCTCTTTCACACATGCATCACGACCCGACGGAGTGTTTCGGTGGCATAGCTACACCCGGGAGGCCACCACAAGACTCCGTTAGACCAGGAGATCTAGCCCTTTGACTTTCGCCGGACCGGCTTTGACCAGTGGACTCTTCCACCTGGTTGCGATAGGTCAGCACATAGCAGCATCTCCGAACACGGCCTGGACCCAAACCACCACTAGATTCCCTCTGGTTCAACCCGACGTGCACGTCTCCCCCCTCCAGCTAACCGCGACAGCAACTTCCGCAGAGGGGGGCCACACCCCAGAGCCCCAAGACGGGCGTCTACGCGTGGCACATCACTTTCACACATGCATCCCGACCCGACGCGGTGTTTCGGTGGCATAGCTACACACGGGAGGCCACGACGAAGCTCCATTAGACCAGGAGATCTAGCCCTTTGACTTTCGCCGGACGGGCTTTGCCCAGTGGACTCTTCCACCTGGTTGCGATGGGTCAGCAAATAGCAGCATCCCCGAACACGGCCTGGACCCAAACCACCACTAGATTCCCTCCGGTTCTAACCAACGTGCACGTCTCCCTCCTCCAAGTGACCGCGACAGCGACGTCCGCGGAGGGGGGCCACACCCCGGAGCTCTTAGACGGCCGTGTACGCATGCCACATCACTTTCACACATGCACCACAACCCGACGCGGTGTTTCAGTGCCATAGCTACACACGGGAGGCCACCACGAAGCTCCGTTAGACAAAGAGATCTAGCCCTTTGACTTTCGCCGGACGGGCTTTGACCAGTGGACTCTTCCACCTGGTTGCGATGGGTGAGCCAATAGGAGCATCCTCGAACAGGGCCTGGACCCAAACCACCACTAGATTCCCTCTGGTTGTACCCGACGAGCACGTCTCCCCCCTCCAAGTGACCGCCACAGCAATATCTGCGGAGGGGGGCCACACCCGAGAGCCCCAACACGGCCGTCTACGCGTGCCACATCACTTTCACACATGCATCACGACCCGACGCAGTGTTTCGGTGCCATAGCTATACGCGGGAGTCCACCACGAAGCTCTGGTAGACTAGGAGATCTAGCCCTTCGACTTTCGCCGGACGGGCTTTGACCAGTGGACTCTTCCACCTGGTCGTGATGGGTCAGCACATAGGAGCATCCCCGAGCATGGCCTGGACCCAAACCACCACTAGATTCCCTCCGGTTCTACCCGACGCGCACGTCTCCCCCTTGCAAGTGATCACGACAGCGACGTCCGCGGAGGGGGGCACACCCCGGAGCCCCAAGATGGCCGTCTACGGGTGCCACATCACTTTCACACATGCATCACGACCCGACGCGGTGTTTTGGCGGCATAGCCTCACCCGGGAGGCCACGACGATGCTCCGTTAGAATAGGAGATCTAGCCGTTTGACTTTCACCGGACGTGCTTTTATCAGTGGTCTCTTCCACCTGGTTGCGATGGGTGAGCACATAGGAGCATCCTCGAACATGGTCTGGACCCCAACCAACACTAGATTTCCTCCTGTTCTACCCGACGCGCACGTCTCCCCCTCCATGTGACTACGACAGCGACGTCCGCGGAGGGGGCCCACACCCCGGAGCCCCAAGACGGCCGTCTACGGGTGCCACATCACTTTCACACATGCATCACGACCAGACGCGGTGTTTCGGTGGCATAGCTACACCGGGAGGCAACCAGGAAGCTCCGTTAGACCAGGAGATCTAGCCCTTTGACTTTCGCCGGACGGGGTTAGACCAGTGGACTCTTCCATCTGGTTGCGATGGGTTAGCACATAGGAGCATCCCCGAACACGGCCTGGACCCAAACCACCACTAGATTCCCTCCAAATATACCTGACACACACGTCTCCCCCCTCCAAGTGACCGCGACAGCGACTTCCGCGGAGGGGGGCCACACCCCGGAGCCCCAAGACAGCCGTCTATGCGTGCCACATCACTTTCACACATGCATCACGACCCGACGCGGTGTTTCGGTGGCATAGCTACACCCAGGAGGCCACCACGAAGCTCCGTTAGACCAGGAGATATAGCCCTTTGACTTTCGCCGGACTCTTCCATCTGGTTGCGATGGGTTAGCACATAGGAGCATCCCCAAACACATCCTCGACCCAAACCACCGCTAGTTCCCTCCGGTTCTACCCGACACGCACATCTCCCCCTCCAAGTGACGGCGACAACGACGTCCGCGGAGGGGGGGCACACCCCGGAGCCCCAAGAGGGGCGTCTATGCGTGCCACTTCACTTTCACACATTAATCGCGACCCGACGTGGTGTTTCGGTGGCATAGCTACACTCGGGAGGCCACCAAGAAGCTCCGTTAGACCAGGAGCTCTAGCCCTTTGACTTTCGCTGGACGGGCTTTAACCAGTGGACTCTTCCACCTGGTTGCGATGGGTCAGCACATAGGAGCATCCCCGAACACGACCTGGACCCAAACCACCACTAGATTCCCTACGGTTCTACCTGGCGCGCACGTCTCCCCCTACCAAGTGACCGCGACAGCGACGTCCTCAGAGGGGGGCTACACCCCGGAGCCCCAAGATGACTGTCTACGCGTGCCACATCACTTTCACACATGCATCCCGACCCGATGCGGTGTTTCGGTGGCATAGCTACACCCGTGAGGCCACCATGAAGCTCCGTTAGACCAAGAGATCTAGCCCTTTGACTTTTGCCGGACGGGCTTTGACCAATGGACTCTTCCACCTCGTTGCGATGGGTCAGCACATAGGAGCATCCTCAAACACGGCCTGGACCCAAACCACCACTAGATTCCGTCTGGTTCTACCCGACGAGCACGTCTCCCCCTCCAAGTGACAGCGACAGCGACGTCCGCGGAGGGTGGCAACACTCCGGAGCCCCGAGACGGGCGTCTACGCGTGCCACTTCACTTTTACACATGCATCACAACCCGACGCGGTGTTTCGGTGGCATAGCTACACTGGGAGGCCACCATGAAACTCGTTTAGACCAGGAGCTCTAGCCCTTTGACTTACGCCGGACGGGCATTGACCAGTGAACTCTTCCACCTGGTTGTGATGGGTCAGCACATAGGAGCATCCCTGAACACGGCCTGGACCCACACCACCACTAGATTCCCTCCGGTTCTACCTGACGCGCACATCTCCCCCTCCAAGTGACCGCGGAGGGGGGCCACACCCCGGAGCCCCAAGACGGCCGTCTACGCGTGCCACATCACTTTCACACATCCATCACGACCCGACGCGGTGTTTTGGTGGCATAGCTACACACGGGAGGCCACCACGAAGCTCCGTTAGACAAGGAGATCTAGCCCTTTGATTTTCGCCGGACGGGCTTTGACCAGTGGACTCTTCCACCTGTTTGCGATGGGTGAGCAGATAGAAGCATCCTCGAACACGGCCTGGACCCAAACCAGCACTAGATTCCCCCTAGTTCTACTCGACGCGCACGTCTCCCCCTCCAAGTGACTGCGACAGCAACGTCCGCAGAGGGGGGCAACACTCCGGAGCCCCTAGACAGGCGTCTACGCATGCCACATCACTTTCACACATGCATCACGACTCGACGTGGTGTTTCGGTGGCATAGCTACACCCGGGAGGCCACCACGAAGCTCTGTTAGACCAGGAGATCAAGCCCTTTAACTTTCACCAGACGGGCTTTAACTAGTGGACTCTTCCACATGGTTGCGATGGGTCAGCACATAGGAGCATCCCCAAACACGGCCTACACCCAAACCACCACTAGATTCCCTCTGGTTCTACCCGACGTGCACGTCTCCCCCCTCCTGGTGACCGCCACAGCAACATCCATGGAGGGGGGCCACACCCGAGAGCCCCAAGACGGCCGTCAACGCGTGCCACATTACTTTCACACATGCATCACGAACCGACGCAGTGTTTCAGTGCCATAGCTACACCCGGGAGTCCACCACGAAGCTCTGGTAGACTAGGAGATCTAGCCCTTCGACTTTCGCCGGACGGGCTTTAACCAGTGGACTCTTCCACCTGGTTGTGATGGGTCAGCACATAGGAGCATCCCCGAGCATGGCCTGGACCCAAACCACCACTAGATTCCCTCCGGTTCTACCCGACGAGCACGTCTCCCCCTTCCAAGTGATCAGGACATCGACGTCCGCGGAGGGGGGCACACCCCGGAGCCCCAAGACGGCCGTCTACGGGTGCCACATCACTTTCACACATGCATCCCGACCCGACGCGGTGTTTTGGTGGCATAGCCTCACCCGGGAGGCCACGACGATGCTCCGTTAGACTAGGAGATCTAGCCGTTTGACTTTCACCGGGCGTGCTTTTACCAGTGGTCTCTTCCACCTGGTTGCGATGGGTGAGCACATAGGAGCATCCTCGAACATGGTCTGGACCCCAACCAACACTAGATTCCGTCCTGTTCTACCCGACGCGCATGTCTCCCCCTCCATGTGACTGCGACAGCGATGTCCGCGGAGGGGGGCCACACCCCGGAGCCCCAAGACGTCCATCTACGCGTGCCACTTCACTTTCACACATTAATCACGACCCGACGTGGTGTTTCGGTGGCATAGCTACACTCGGGAGGCCACCAAGAAGCTTTGTTAGACCAGGAGCTCTAGCGCTTTGACTTTCGTTGGACGGGCTTTAACCAGTGGACTGTTCCACCTGGTTGCGATGGGTCAGCACATAGGAGCATCCCCGAACACGACCTGGACCCAAACCACCACTAGATTCCCTACGGTTCTACCTGACGCGCACGTCTCCCCCTACCAAGTGACCGCGACAGCGACGTCCTCAGAGGGGGGCTACACCCCGGAGCCCCAAGACGGCTGTCTACGCGTGCCACATCACTTTCAGACATGCATCACGACCCGATGCGGTGTTTCGGTGGCATAGCTACACCCGTGAGGCCACCATGAAGCTCCGTTAGACCAAGAGATCTAGCCCTTTGACTTTTGCCGGACGGGCTTTGACCAGTGGACTCTTCCACCTGGTTGCGATGGGCCAGCACATAGGAGCATCCTCGAACACGGCCTGGACCCAAACCACCACTAGATTCCCTACGGTTCTACCCGACGAGCACGTCTCCCCCTCCAAGTGACAGCGACAACGACGTCCGCGGAGGGTGGCAACACTCCGGAGCCCCGAGACGGGCGTCTACGCGTGCCACTTCACTTTTAGACATGCATCACAACCCGACGCGATGTTTCGGTGGCATAGCTACACTGGGAGGCCACCATGAATCTCCTTTAGACCAGGAGCTCTAGCCCTTTGACTTACGCCGGACGGGCATTGACCAGTGAACTCTTTCACCTGGTTGTGATGGGTCAGCACATAGGAGCATCCCCGAACACGGCCTGGACCCAAACCACCACTAGATTCCCTCCGGTTCTACCTGACGCGCACATCTCCCCCCTCCAAGTGACCGCGACAACGACGTCCGCGGAGGGGGGCCACACCGCGGAGCCCCAAGACGGCCGTCTACGCGTGCCACATCACTTTCACACATGCATCACGACCCGACGCGGTGTTTTGGTGGCATAGCTACACACGGGAGGCCACCACGAAGCTCCGTTAGACAAGAAGATCTAGCCCTTTGATTTTCGACGGACGGGCTTTGACCAGTGGACTCTTCCACCTAGTTGCGATGGGTGAGCACATAGGAGCATCCTCGAACACGGCCTGGACCCAAACCAGCAATAGATTCCCCCTAGTTCTACTCGACGCGCACGTCTCCCCCTCCAAGTGACCGCGACAGCGACGTCCGCAGAGGGGGGCAACACTCCGGAGCCCCTAGACAGGCGTCTACGCATGCCACATCACTTTCACACATGCATCACGACCCGACGTGGTGTTTCGGTGGCATAGCTACACCCGGGAGGCCACCACGAAGCTCTGTTAAACCAGGAGATCTAGCCCTTTAACTTTCACTGGACGGGCTTTAACCAGTGGACTCTTCCACATGGTTGCGATGGGTCAGCACATAAGAGCATCCCCAAATACGGGCTACACCCAAACCACCACTAGATTCCCTCCGGTTCTACCCGACGCACACGTCTCCCCCCTCCAAGTGACCACGACAGTGATGTCCGCGGAGGGTGCCACACCCCGGAGGCCCAAGACGGCCGTCTACGGGTGCCACATCACTTTCACACGTGCATCACGACCAGACGCGGTGTTTTTGTGGCATAGCTACACCTGGGGGGCCACCACGAAGCTCCGTTAGAGTAGGAGATCTACCCCGTTGAGTTTTGCCAGACGGGCTTTGACCAATGGACTCTTCCACCTGGTTGCGATGGGTGACCACATAGGAGCATCCTCGAACATGCCCTGGACCCAAACAACCACTAGATTCCCTTCGGTTCTACCCGAAGCGCACGTCTCCCCCCTCCAAGTGACCGCGACAGCGACGTTCGTGGAGAGGGGCCACACCCCAGAGCATCAAGACGGGCGTCTACGCGTGCCACTTCACTTTCACACATGCATCATGACCCGACGTGGTGTTTCGGTGGCATAGCTACACCCGGGAGGCCACGAAGAAGCTCCGTTAGACCTGGAGCTCTAGCCCTTCGACTTTCGCCGGATGGGCTTTAACTAGTGGACTCTTCCACCTAGTTGCGATGGGTTAGCATATAGGAGCATCCCCGAACATGTCCTGGACCCAAACCACTGCTAGATTCCCTCCGGTTCTACCTGACGCGCTCATCTCCCCCTCCAAGTGACCGCGACAACGACGTCCGCGGAGGGGGGGGCACACCCCGGAGCCCCAAGCCGAGCGTCTACGCGTGCCACTTCACTTTCACACATGAATCATGACCCGACGTGGTGTTTCGGTGGCATAGCTACACCCGGGACGCCACCAAGAAGCTCCGTTAGACAAGGAGCTCTAGCCCTTTGACTTTCGCTGGACGGGCTTTAACTAGTGGACTCTTCCACCTGGTTGCGATGGGTCAGCACATAGGAGCATCCCCGAACTTGGCCTGGACCGAAACCACCACTAGATTCCCCGTGGTTCTACCCGACGCGCACGTCTCGCCCTACCAAGTGACCACGACATCGACGTCCGCGGAGGGGGGCTAAACCCCGCAGCCCCAAGACGGCTGTCTACACGTGCCACATCACTTTCACACATGCATCACGACCCGATGCGGTGTTCCGGTGGCATAGCTACACCAATTAGGCAACCAGGAAGCTTCGTTAGACCAGGAGATCTAGCCATTTGACTTTCGCCGGACAGGCTTTGACCAGTGGACTCTTCCACCTGGTTGGTATGGGTCTACACATAGGAGCATCCTCGGACACGGCCTGGACCCAAACCACCACTAGATTCCCTCTGGTTCTACCGGACGCGCATGTCTCCCCCCTCCAAGTGACGGCGACAGCGACGTCCGCGGAGCGCGGCAACACTCTGGAGCCCCAAGACGGGCGTCTACGCGTGCCACATCACTTTTACACATGCATCATGACCCGACGCGGTGTTTCGGTGGCATAGCTACACCGGGAGGACACCATGAAGCTATGTTGGACCAGGAGCTCTAGCCCTTAGACTTTCGCCGGACAGGCTTGGACCAGTGAACTCTTTCATCTGGTTGTGATGGGTCAACACATTGGAGCATCCCCGAACACGGACTGGACCCAAACCACCACTATCCCTCCGGTTCTACCTGACGCACGGGTCTCCCCCTCCAGGTGACCGCGACAGCGACGGCCGCGGAGGGGGCCACACCCGGGAGCCCCAAGACGGCCCTCTAAGCGTGCCACATCACTTTCACACATGCATCACGACCCGACGCGGTGTTTCGGTGGCATAGCTACACCCGGGAGGCCACCACCAAGCTCCGTTAGACCTGGAGATCTAGCCCTTTGACTTTCGTCGGACGGGCTTTGACTAGTGGACTCTTCCACATGGTTGTCATAGGTGAGCACATAGCAGCATCCCCGAACACGGCCTGGACCTAAACCACCACTAGATTCCCTCAGGTTCTACCCGACGTGCACGTCTCCCCCCTCCAGCTGACCGCGACAGCAACGTCCGTGGAGGGGGGCCACACCCCGGAGCCCAAGACGGACGTCCACGCATGCCACATCACTTTCACAAATGCATCACGACCCGACGTCATGTTTCGGTGCCATAGCTACACACGGGAGGCCACCATGAAGCTCCGTTAGACCAGGAGATCTAGCCCTTTGACTTTCGCCGGACGGGCTTTGACCAGTGGACTCTTCCACCTGGTTGCGATGGGTGAGCCAATAGGAGCATCCTCGAACACGGCCTGGACCCAAACCACCACTAGATTCCCTCTAGTTCTACCCGACGCGCATGTCTCCCCCCTCCAAGTGACTGCGACAGCGACGTCCGCGGAGGGGGGCAACACTTCGGAGCCCCTAGACAGGCATCTACGCATGCCACATCACTTTCACACATGCATCACGACCCGATGTGGTGTTTCGGTGGCATAGCTACACCCGGGAGACCACCACGAATCTCCGTTAGACCAGGAGATCTAGCCCTTTGACTTTCGGTGGACGGGCTTTGACCAGTGGACTCTGTCACCTCATTGCGATGGTTTAGCACATAGCAGCATCCCCGAACACGGCCTGGACCCCAACCAACACTAGATTCCCTCCTCTTCTACCCGACGCGCACGTCTCCCCCTCCAAGTGACCGCGACAGCGACCTCCGCGAAGGGGGCTACACCTCGGAGCTCCAAGACGGCTTTCTACGCGTGCCACATCACTTTCACACATCCATCATGACCCGACGCGGTGTTTCGGTGGCATAGCTACACCGAGAGGCCACCACGAAGCTCCGGTAGACCAAGAGCTCTAGCCCTTAGACTTTCGACGGACAGGCTTGGACCAGTGAACTCTTTCACCTGGTTGTGATGGATCAGCACATAGGAGCATCCCCGAACACAGCCTGGACCGAAACCACCACTAGATTCCCTCCGGTTCTACCCGATGCACGGGTCTCCCCCTCCAGGTGACCGCGGCAGCGACGTCCGTGGAGGGGGCCACAACCGGGAGCCCCAAGACGTCCGTCTAAGCGTGCCACATCTCTTTCACACATGCATCACGACCCGACGCGGTGTTTCGGTGGCATAGCTACACCCGGGAGGCCACCACCAAGCTCCGTTAGACCAGGAGATCTAGCCCTTTGATTTTCGCTGGACCGGCTTTGACCAGTGGACTCTTCCACCTGGTTGCGATAGGTCAGCACATAGCAGCATCCCCGAACACGGCGTGGACCCAAACCACCACTAGATTCCCTCCGGTTCTACCCGACGTGCACGTCTCCCCCCTCCAGCTGACCGCGACAGCAACGTCCGCGGAGGGGGGCCACACCCCAGAGCCCCAAGACGGCCTTCTACGCATGCCACATCACTTTCACACATGCATCCCGACCTGACGCGGTGTTTGGGTGGCATAGGTACACACGGGAGGCCACCACGAAGCTCCGTTAGACCAGGAGATCTAGCCCTTTGACTTTCGCCGGACGGGCTTTCACTAGTGGACTCTTCCACCTGGTTGCGATGGGTCAGCACATAGCAGCATCCCCGAACACGGCCTGGACCCAAACCACAACTAGAATCCCTCCGGTTCTACCCAACGTGCATGTCTCCCTCCTCCAAGTGACCGCGACAGCGACGTCCGCGGAGGGGGGCCACACACTGGAGCCCCAAGACGGCCGTCTACGCATGCCACATCACTTTCACACATGCATCATGACCCGACGTCGTGTTTCGGTGCCATAGCTACACACGGGAGGCCACCACGAAGCTCCGTTAGACCAGGAGATCTAGCCCTTTGACTTTCGTCGGACGGGCTTTGACCAGTGGACTCTTCCACCTGGTTGCGATGGGTCAGCACATAGCAGCATCCCCGAACACGGCCTGGACCCAAACCACCACTAGATTCCCTCCGGTTCTACCCAACGTGCACGTCTCCCCCCTCCAGCTGACCGCGACAGCAACGTCCGCGGAGGGGGGCCACACCCCGGAGCCCCAAGACGGCCGTCCACGCATGCCACATCACTTTCACAAATGCATCACGACCCGACGTCGTGTTTCGGTGGCATAGCTACACCCGGGAGGCCACGAAGAAGCTCCATTAGACCTGGAGCTCTAGCCCTTCGACTTTCGCCGGACGGGCTTTAACTAGTGGACTCTTCCACATGGTTGCGATGGGTTAGTTATAGGAGCATCCCCGAACAAGTCCTGGACCCAAACCACTGCTAGATTCCCTCCGGTTCTACCTGACGCGCTCATCTCCCCCTCCAAGTGACCGCGACAACGACGTCCGCGGAGGGGGGGGCACACCCCGGAGCCCCAAGCCGAGCGTCTACGCGTGCCACTTCACTTTCACACCTGAATCACGACCCGACGTGGTGTTTCGGTGGCATAGCTACACCCGGGACGCCACCAAGAAGCTCCGTTAGACAAGGAGCTCTAGCCCTTTGACTTTCGCTGGACGGGCTTTAACCAGTGGACTCTTCCACCTGGTTGCGATGGGTCAGCACATAGGAGCATCCCCGAACATGGCCTGGACCGAAAACACCACTAGATTCCCCGTGGTTCTACCCGACGCGCACGTCTCGCCCTACCAAGTGACCACGACATCGACGTCCGCGGAGGGGGGCTAAACCCCGCAGCCCCAAGGCGGCTGTCTACACGTGCCACATCACTTTCACACATGCATCACGACCCGATGCGGTGTTCCGGTGGCATAGCTACACCAATTAGGCAACCAGGAAGCTTCGTTAGACCAGGAGATCTATCCATTTGACTTTCGCCGGACAGGCTTTGACCAGTGGACTCTTCCACCTGGTTGGTATGGGTCTACACATAGGAGCATCCTCGGACACGGCCTGGACCCAAACCACCACTAGATTCCCTCTGGTTCTACCGGACGCGCATGTCTCCCCCCTCCAAGTGACCGCGACAGTGACGTCCGCGGAGGGCGGCAACACTCTGGAGCCCCAAGACGGGCGTCTACGCGTGCCACATCACTTTTACACATGCATCATGACCCGACACGGTGTTTCGGTGGCATAGCTACACCGGGAGGACACCACGAAGCTATGTTGGACCAGGAGCTCTAGCCCTTAGACTTTCGCCGGACAGGCTTGGACCAGTGAACTCTTTCACCTGGTTGTGATGGGCAACACATAGGAGCATCCCCGAACACGAACTGGACCCAAACCACCACTATCCCTCCGGTTCTACCTGACGCACGGGTCTCCCCCTCCAGGTGACCGCGACAGCGACGTCCGCGGAGGGGGCCACACCCGGGAGCCCCAAGACGGCCGTCTAAGCGTGCCACATCACTTTCACACATGCATCACGACCCGACGCGGTGTTTCGGTGGCATAGCTACACCCGGGAGGCCACCACCAAGCTCCGTTAGACCAGGAGATCTAGCCTTTGACTTTCGCCGGACGGGCTTTGACTAGTGGACTCTTCCACATGGTTGTGATAGGTCAGCACATAGCAGCATCCCCGAACACGGCCTGGACCCAAACCACCACTAGATTCCCTCAGGTTCTACCCGACGTGCACGTCTCCCCCCTCCAGCTGACCACGACAGCAACGTCCGCGGAGGGGGGCCACACCCCGGAGCCCCAAGACGGCCGTCCACGCATGCCACATCACTTTCACAAATGCATCACGACCCGACGTCATGTTTCGGTGCCATAGCTAGACACGGGAGCCACCATGAAGCTCCGTTAGACCAGGAGATCTAGCCCTTTGACTTTCGCCGGACGGGCTTTGAGCAGTGGACTCTTCCACCTGGTTGCGATGGGTGAGCCAATAGGAGCATCCTCGAACACGGCCTGGACCCAAACCACCACTAGATTCCCTCTAGTTCTACCCGACGCGCACGTCTCCCCCCTCCAAGTGACTGCGACAGCGACGTCCGCGGAGGGGGGCAACACTTCGGAGCCCCTAGACAGGCATCTACGCATGCCACATCACTTTCACACATGCATCACGACCCGATGTGGTGTTTCGGTGGCATAGCTACACCCGGGAGACCACCACGAATCTCCGTTAGACCAGGAGATCTAGCCCTTTGACTTTCGGTGGACGGGCTTTGACCAGTGGACTCTGCCACCTCATTGCGATGGTTTAGCACATAGCAGCATCCCCGAACACGGCCTGGACCCCAACCAACACTAGATTCCCTCCTCTTCTACCCGACGCACACGTCTCCCCCTCCAAGTGACCGCGACATCGACGTCCGCGAAGGGGGCTACAACTCGGAGCTCCAAGACGGCTTTCTACGCGTGCCACATCACTTTCACACATCCATCATGACCCGACGCGGTGTTTCGGTGGCATAGCTACACCGAGAGGCCACCACGAAGCTCCGTTAGACCAAGAGCTCTAGCCCTTAGACTTTCGCCGGACAGGCTTGGACCAGTGAACTCTTTCACCTGGTTGTGATGGGCAACACATAGGAGCATCCCCGAACACGAACTGGACCCAAACCACCACTATCCCTCCGGTTCTACCTGACGCACGGGTCTCCCCCTCCAGGTGACCGCGACAGCGACGTCCGCGGAGGGGGCCACACCCGGGAGCCCCAAGACGGCCGTCTAAGCGTGCCACATCACTTTCACACATGCATCACGACCCGACGCGGTGTTTCGGTGGCATAGCTACACCCGGGAGGCCACCACCAAGCTCCGTTAGACTAGGAGATCTAGCCCTTTGACTTTCGCCGCACGGGCTTTGACTAGTGGACTCTTCCACATGGTTGTGATAGGTCAGCACATAGCAGCATCCCCGAACACGGCCTGGACCCAAACCACCACTAGATTCCCTCAGGTTCTACCCGACGTGCACGTCTCCCCCCTCCAGCTGACCGCGACAGCAACGTCCGCGGAGGGGGGCCACACCCCGGAGCCCCAAGACGGCCGTCCACGCATGCCACATCACTTTCACAAATGCATCACGACCCGACGTCATGTTTCGGTGCCATACCTAGACACGGGAGCCACCATGAAGCTCCGTTAGACCAGGAGATCTAGCCCTTTGACTTTCGCCGGACGGGCTTTGAGCAGTGGACTCTTCCACCTGGTTGCGATGGGTGAGCCAATAGGAGCATCCTCGAACACGGCCTGGACCCAAACCACCACTAGATTCCCTCTAGTTCTACCCGACGCGCACGTCTCCCCCCTCCAAGTGACTGCGACAGCGACGTCCGCGGAGGGGGGCAACACTTCGGAGCCCCTAGACAGGCATCTACGCATGCCACATCACTTTCACACATGCATCACGACCCGATGTGGTGTTTCGGTGGCATAGCTACACCCGGGAGACCACCACGAATCTCCGTTAGACCAGGAGATCTAGCCCTTTGACTTTCGGTGGACGGGCTTTGACCAGTGGACTCTGCCACCTCATTGCGATGGTTTAGCACATAGCAGCATCCCCGAACACGGGCTGGACCCCAACCAACACTAGATTCCCTCCTCTTCTACCCGACGCACACGTCTCCCCCTCCAAGTGACCGCGACATCGACGTCCGCGAAGGGGGCTACAACTCGGAGCTCCAAGACGGCTTTCTACGCGTGCCACATCACTTTCACACATCCATCATGACCCGACGCGGTGTTTCGGTGGCATAGCTACACCGAGAGGCCACCACGAAGCTCCGTTAGACCAAGAGCTCTAGCCCTTAGACTTTCGCCGGACAGGCTTGGACCAGTGAACTCTTTCACCTGGTTGTGATGGGCAACACATAGGAGCATCCCCGAACACGAACTGGACCCAAACCACCACTATCCCTCCGGTTCTACCTGACGCACGGGTCTCCCCCTCCAGGTGACCGCGACAGCGACGTCCGCGGAGGGGGCCACACCCGGGAGCCCCAAGACGGCCGTCTAAGCGTGCCACATCACTTTCACACATGCATCACGACCCGACGCGGTGTTTCGGTGGCATAGCTACACCCGGGAGGCCACCACCAAGCTCCGTTAGACCAGGAGATCTAGCCCTTTGACTTTCGCCGGACGGGCTTTGACTAGTGGACTCTTCCACATGGTTGTGATAGGTCAGCACATAGCAGCATCCCCGAACACGGCCTGGACCCAACCCACCACTAGATTCCCTCAGGTTCTACCCGACGTGCACGTCTCCCCCCTCCAGCTGACCGCGACAGCAACGTCCGCGGAGGGGGGCCACACCCCGGAGCCCCAAGACGGCCGTCCACGCATGCCACATCACTTTCACAAATGCATCACGACCCGACGTCATGTTTCGGTGCCATAGCTGGACACGGGAGCCACCATGAAGCTCCGTTAGACCAGGAGATCTAGCCCTTTGACTTTCGCCGGACGGGCTTTGAGCAGTGGACTCTTCCACCTGGTTGCGATGGGTGAGCCAATAGGAGCATCCTCGAACACGGCCTGGACCCAAACCACCACTAGATTCCCTCTAGTTCTACCCGACGCGCACGTCTCCCCCCTCCAAGTGACTGCGACAGCGACGTCCGCGGAGGGGGGCAACACTTCGGAGCCCCTAGACAGGCATCTACGCATGCCACATCACTTTCACACATGCATCACGACCCGATGTGGTGTTTCGGTGGCATAGCTACACCCGGGAGACCACCACGAATCTCCGTTAGACCAGGAGATCTAGCCCTTTGACTTTCGGTGGACGGGCTTTGACCAGTGGACTCTGCCACCTCATTGCGATGGTTTAGCACATAGCAGCATCCCCGAACACGGCCTGGACCCCAACCAACACTAGATTCCCTCCTCTTCTACCCGACGCACACGTCTCCCCCTCCAAGTGACCGCGACATCGACGTCCGCGAAGGGGGCTACAACTCGGAGCTCCAAGACGGCTTTCTACGCGTGCCACATCACTTTCACACATCCATCATGACCCGACGCGGTGTTTCGGTGGCATAGCTACACCGAGAGGCCACCACGAAGCTCCGTTAGACCAAGAGCTCTAGCCCTTAGACTTTCGCCGGACAGGCTTGGACCAGTGAACTCTTTCACCTGGTTGTGATGGGTCAGCACATAGGAGCATCCGCGAACACAGCCTGGACCCAAACCACCACTAGATTCCCTCCGGTTCTACCCAACGCACGGGTCTCCCCCTCCAGGTGACCGCGGCAGCGACGTCCATGGAGGGGGCCACACCCGGGAGCCCCAAGACGTCCGTCTAAGCGTGCCACATCTCTTTCACACATGCATCACGACCCGACGCGGTGTTTCGGTGGCATAGCTACACCCGGGAGGCCACCACCAAGCTCCGTTAGACCAGGAGATCTAGCCCTTTGATTTTCGCTGGACCGGCTTTGACCAGTGGACTCTTCCACCTGGTTGCGATAGGTCAGCACATAGCAGCATCCCCGAACACGGCCTGGACCCAAACCACCACTAGATTCCCTCCGGTTCTACCCGACGTGCACGTCTCCCCCCTCCAGCTGACCGCGACAGCAACGTCCGCGGAGGGGGGCCACACCCCAGAGCCCCAAGACGGCCTTCTACGCATGCCACATCACTTTCACACATGCATCCCGACCTGACGCGGTGTTTGGGTGGCATAGGTACACACGGGAGGCCACCACGAAGCTCCATTGGACCAGGAGATCTAGCCCTTTGACTTTCGCCGGACGGGCTTTGACTAGTGGACTCTTCCACCTGGTTGAGATGGGTCAGCACATAGCAGCATCCCCGAACACGGTCTGGACCCAAACCACAACTAGAATCCCTCCGGTTCTACCCAACGTGCATGTCTCCCTCCTCCAAGTGACCGCGACAGCGACGTCCGCGGAGGGGGGCCACACACCGGAGCCCCAAGACGGCCGTCTACGCATGCCACATCACTTTTACACATGCATCATGACCCGACGTCGTGTTTCGGTGCCATAGCTACACACGGGAGGCCACCACGAAGCTCCGTTAGACCAGGAGATCTAGCCCTTTGACTTTCGTCGGACGGGCTTTGACCAGTGGACTCTTCCACCTGGTTGCGATGGGTCAGCACATAGCAGCATCCCCGAACACGGCCTGGACCCAAACCACCACTAGATTCCCTCTGGTTGTACCCGACGAGCACGTCTCCCCCCTCCAGGTGACCGCCACAGCAATATCTGCGGAGGGGGGCCACACCCGAGAGCCCCAAGACGGCCGTCTACGCGTGCCACATCACTTTCACACATGCATCACGACCCGACGCAGTGTTTCGGTGCCATAGCTATACGCGGGAGTCCACCACGAAGCTCTGGTAGACTAGGAGATCTAGCCCTTCGACTTTCGCCGGACGGGCTTTGACCAGTGGACACTTCCACCTGGTCGTGATGGGTCAGCACATAGGAGCATCCCCGAGCATGGCCTGGACCCAAACCACCACTAGATTCCCTCCGGTTCTACCCGACGCGCACGTCTCCCCCTTGCAAGTGATCACGACAGCGACGTCCGCGGAGGGGGGCACACCCCGGAGCCCCAAGATGGCCGTCTACGGGTGCCACATCACTTTCACACATGCATCACGACCCGACGCGGTGTTTTGGCGGCATAGCCTCACCCGGGAGGCCACGACGATGCTCCGTTAGAATAGGAGATCTAGCCGTTTGACTTTCACCGGACGTGCTTTTATCAGTGGTCTCTTCCACCTGGTTGCGATGGGTGAGCACATAGGAGCATCCTCGAACATGGTCTGGACCCCAACCAACACTAGATTTCCTCCTGTTCTACCCGACGCGCACGTCTCCCCCTCCATGTGACTGCGACAGCGACGTCCGCAGAGGGGGGCCACATCCCGGAGCCCCAAGACGGCCGTCTACGGGTGCCACATCACTTTCACACATGCATCACGACCAGACGCGCTGTTTCGGTGGCATAGCTACACCGGGAGGCCACCACGAAGCTCCGTTAGACCAGGGGATCTAGCCCTTTGAGTTATGCCGGACGGGCTTTGACCAGTGGACTCTTCCACCTGGTTGCGATGGGTCAGCACATAGGAGCATCCCCGAACACGGCCTGGACCCAAACCACCACTAGATTCCCCATGGTTCTACCCGACGCGCACGTCTCGCCCTACCAAGGGACCACGACAGCGACGTCCGCGGAGGGGGGCTGCACCCCGGAGCCCCAAGACGGCTGTCTACACATGCCACATCACTTTCACACATGCATCACGACCCGATGCGGTGTTTTGGTGGCATAGCTACACCAATGAGGCAACCAGGAAGCTCCGTTAGACCAGGAGATCTAGCCCTTTGACTTTCGCCGGACGGGGTTAGACCAGTGGACTCTTCCATCTGGTTGCGATGGGTTAGCACATAGGAGCATCCCCGAACACGGCCTGGACCCAAACCACCACTAGATTCCCTCCAAATCTACCTGACACACACGTCTCCCCCCTCCAAGTGACCGCGACAGCGACTTCCGCGGAGGGGGGCCACACCCCGGAGCCCCAAGACGGCCGTCTATGCGTGCCACATCACTTTCACACATGCATCACGACCCGACGCGGTGTTTCGGTGGCATAGCTACACCCAGGAGGCCACCACGAAGCTCCGTTAGACCAGGAGATCTAGCCCTTTGACTTTCGCCGGACTCTTCCATCTGGTTGCGATGGGTTAGCACATAGGAGCATCCCCAAACACATCCTCGACCCAAACCACCGCTAGTTCCCTCCGGTTCTACCCGACACGCACATCTCCCCCTCCAAGTGACGGCGACAACGACGTCCGCGGAGGGGGGGCACACCCCGGAGCCCCAAGAGGGGCGTCTATGCGTGCCACTTCACTTTCACACATTAATCGCGACCCGACGTGGTGTTTCGGTGGCATAGCTACACTCGGGAGGCCACCAAGAAGCTCCGTTAGACCAGGAGCTCTAGCCCTTTGACTTTCGCTGGACGGGCTTTAACCAGTGGACTCTTCCACCTGGTTGCGATGGGTCAGCACATAGGAGCATCCCCGAACACGACCTGGACCCAAACCACCACTAGATTCCCTACGGTTCTACCTGGCGCGCACGTCTCCCCCTACCAAGTGACCGCGACAGCGACGTCCTCGGAGGAGGGCTACACCCCGGAGCCCCAAGATGACTGTCTACGCGTGCCACATCACTTTCACACATGCATCCCGACCCGATGCGGTGTTTCGGTGGCATAGCTACACCCGTGAGGCCACCATGAAGCTCCGTTAGACCAAGAGATCTAGCCCTTTGACTTTTGCCGGACGGGCTTTGACCTATGGACTCTTCCACCTCGTTGCGATGGGTCAGCACATAGGAGCATCCTCGAACACGGCCTGGACCCAAACCACCACTAGATTCCGTCTGGTTCTACCCGACGAGCACGTCTCCCCCTCCAAGTGACAGCGACAGCGACGTCCGCGGAGGGTGGCAACACTCCGGAGCCCCGAGACGGGCGTCTACGCGTGCCACTTCACTTTTACACATGCATCACAACTCGACACGGTGTTTCGGTGGCATAGCTACACTGGGAGGCCACCATGAAACTCGTTTAGACCAGGAGCTCTAGCCCTTTGACTTACGCCGGACGGGCATTGACCAGTGAACTCTTCCACCTGGTTGTGATGGGTCAGCACATAGGAGCATCCCTGAACACGGCCTGGACCCACACCACCACTAGATTCCCTCCGGTTCTACCTGACGCGCACATCTCCCCCTCCAAGTGACCGCGGAGGGGGGCCACACCCCGGAGCCCCAAGACGGCCGTCTACGCGTGCCACATCACTTTCACACATGCATCACGACCCGACGCGGTGTTTTGGTGGCATAGCTACACACGGGAGGCCACCACGAAGCTCCGTTAGACAAGGAGATCTAGCCCTTTGATTTTCGCCGGACGGGCTTTGACCAGTGGACTCTTCCACCTGTTTGCGATGGGTGAGCAGATAGAAGCATCCTCGAACACGGCCTGGACCCAAACCAGCACTAGATTCCCCCTAGTTCTACTCGACGCGCACGTCTCCCCCTCCAAGTGACTGCGACAGCAACGTCCGCAGAGGGGGGCAACACTCCGGAGCCCCTAGACAGGCGTCTACGCATGCCACATCACTTTCACACATGCATCACGACTCGACGTGGTGTTTCGGTGGCATAGCTACACCCGGGAGGCCACCACGAAGCTCTGTTAGACCAGGAGATCAAGCCCTTTAACTTTCACCAGACGGGCTTTAACCAGTGGACTCTTCCACATGGTTGCGATGGGTCAGCACATAGGAGCATCCCCAAACACGGCCTACACCCAAACCACCACTAGATTCCCTCTGGTTCTACCCGACGTGCACGTCTCCCCCCTCCTGGTGACCGCCACAGCAACATCCATGGAGGGGGGCCACACCCGAGAGCCCCAAGACGGCCGTCAACGCGTGCCACATTACTTTCACACATGCATCACGAACCGACGCAGTGTTTCGGTGCCATAGCTACACCCGGGAGTCCACCACGAAGCTCTGGTAGACTAGGAGATCTAGCCCTTCGACTTTCGCCGGACGGGCTTTGACCAGTGGACTCTTCCACCTGGTCGTGATGGGTCAGCACATAGGAGCATCCCCGAGCATGGCCTGGACCCAAACCACCACTAGATTCCCTCCGGTTCTACCCGACGCGCACGTCTCCCCCTTGCAAGTGATCACGACAGCGACGTCCGCGGAGGGGGGCACACCCCGGAGCCCCAAGATGGCCGTCTACGGGTGCCACATCACTTTCACACATGCATCACGACCCGACGCGGTGTTTTGGCGGCATAGCCTCACCCGGGAGGCCACGACGATGCTCCGTTAGAATAGGAGATCTAGCCGTTTGACTTTCACCGGACGTGCTTTTATCAGTTGTCTCTTCCACCTGGTTGCGATGGGTGAGCACATAGGAGCATCCTCGAACATGGTCTGGACCCCAACCAACACTAGATTTCCTCCTGTTCTACCCGACGCGCACGTCTCCCCCTCCATGTGACTGCGACAGCGACGTCCGCAGAGGGGGGCCACACCCCGGAGCCCCAAGACGGCCGTCTACGGGTGCCACATCACTTTCACACATGCATCACGACCAGACGCGGTGTTTCGGTGGCATAGCTACACCGGCAGGCCACCACGAAGCTCCGTTAGACCAGGGGATCTAGCCCTTTGACTTATGCCGGACGGGCTTTGACCAGTGGACTCTTCCACCTGGTTGCGATGGGTCAGCACATAGGAGCATCCCCGAACACGGCCTGGACCCAAACCACCACTAGATTCCCCATGGTTCTACCCGACGCGCACGTCTCGCCCTACCAAGGGACCACGACAGCGACGTCCGCGGAGGGGGGCTGCACCCCGGAGCCCCAAGACGGCTGTCTACACATGCCACATCACTTTCACACATGCATCACGACCCGATGCGGTGTTTTGGTGGCATAGCTACACCAATGAGGCAACCAGGAAGCTCCGTTAGACCAGGAGATCTAGCCCTTTGACTTTCGCCGGACGGGGTTAGACCAGTGGACACTTCCATCTGGTTGCGATGGGTTAGCACATAGGAGCATCCCCGAACACGGCCTGGACCCAAACCACCACTAGATTCCCTCCAAATCTACCTGACACACACGTCTCCCCCCTCCAAGTGACCGCGACAGCGACTTCCGCGGAGGGGGGCCACACCCCGGAGCCCCAAGACGGCCGTCTATGCGTGCCACATCACTTTCACACATGCATCACGACCCGACGCGGTGTTTCGGTGGCATAGCTACACCCAGGAGGCCACCACGAAGCTCCGTTAGACCAGGAGATCTAGCCCTTTGACTTTCGCCGGACTCTTCCATCTGGTTGCGATGGGTTAGCACATAGGAGCATCCCCAAACACATCCTCGACCCAAACCACCGCTAGTTCCCTCCGGTTCTACCCGACACGCACATCTCCCCCTCCAAGTGACGGCGACAACGACGTCCGCGGAGGGGGGGCACACCCCGGAGCCCCAAGAGGGGCGTCTATGCGTGCCACTTCACTTTCACACATTAATCGCGACCCGACGTGGTGTTTCGGTGGCATAGCTACACTCGGGAGGCCACCAAGAAGCTCCGTTAGACCAGGAGCTCTAGCCCTTTGACTTTCGCTGGACGGGCTTTAACCAGTGGACTCTTCCACCTGGTTGCGATGGGTCAGCACATAGGAGCATCCCCGAACACGACCTGGACCCAAACCACCACTAGATTCCCTACGGTTCTACCTGGCGCGCACGTCTCCCCCTACCAAGTGACCGCGACAGCGACGTCCTCGGAGGAGGGCTACACCCCAGAGCCCCAAGATGACTGTCTACGCGTGCCACATCACTTTCACACATGCATCCCGACCCGATGCGGTGTTTCGGTGGCATAGCTACACCCGTGAGGCCACCATGAAGCTCCGTTAGACCAAGAGATCTAGCCCTTTGACTTTTGCCGGACGGGCTTTGACCAATGGACTCTTCCACCTCGTTGCGATGGGTCAGCACATAGGAGCATCCTCGAACACGGCCTGGACCCAAACCACCACTAGATTCCGTCTGGTTCTACCCGACGAGCACGTCTCCCCCTCCAAGTGACAGCGACAGCGACGTCCGCGGAGGGTGGCAACACTCCGGAGCCCCGAGACGGGCGTCTACGCGTGCCACTTCACTTTTACACATGCATCACAACTCGACGCGGTGTTTCGGTGGCATAGCTACACTGGGAGGCCACCATGAAACTCGTTTAGACCAGGAGCTCTAGCCCTTTGACTTACGCCGGACGGGCATTGACCAGTGAACTCTTCCACCTGGTTGTGATGGGTCAGCACATAGGAGCATCCCTGAACACGGCCTGGACCCACACCACCACTAGATTCCCTCCGGTTCTACCTGACGCGCACATCTCCCCCTCCAAGTGACCGCGGAGGGGGGCCACACCCCGGAGCCCCAAGACGGCCGTCTACGCGTGCCACATCACTTTCACACATGCATCACGACCCGACGCGGTGTTTTGGTGGCATAGCTACACACGGGAGGCCACCACGAAGCTCCGTTAGACAAGGAGATCTAGCCCTTTGATTTTCGCCGGACGGGCTTTGACCAGTGGACTCTTCCACCTGTTTGCGATGGGTGAGCAGATAGAAGCATCCTCGAACACGGCCTGGACCCAAACCAGCACTAGATTCCCCCTAGTTCTACTCGACGCGCACGTCTCCCCCTCCAAGTGACTGCGACAGCAACGTCCGCAGAGGGGGGCAACACTCCGGAGCCCCTAGACAGGCGTCTACGCATGCCACATCACTTTCACACATGCATCACGACTCGACGTGGTGTTTCGGTGGCATAGCTACACCCGGGAGGCCACCACGAAGCTCTGTTAGACCAGGAGATCAAGCCCTTTAACTTTCACCAGACGGGCTTTAACCAGTGGACTCTTCCACATGGTTGCGATGGGTCAGCACATAGGAGCATCCCCAAACACGGCCTACACCCAAACCACCACTAGATTCCCTCTGGTTCTACCCGACGTGCACGTCTCCCCCCTCCTGGTGACCGCCACAGCAACATCCATGGAGGGGGGCCACACCCGAGAGCCCCAAGACGGCCGTCAACGCGTGCCACATTACTTTCACACATGCATCACGAACCGACGCAGTGTTTCGGTGCCATAGCTACACCCGGGAGTCCACCACGAAGCTCTGGTAGACTAGGAGATCTAGCCCTTCGACTTTCGCCGGACGGGCTTTAACCAGTGGACTCTTCCACCTGGTTGTGATGGGTCAGCACATAGGAGCATCCCCGAGCATGGCCTGGACCCAAACCACCACTAGATTCCCTCCGGTTCTACCCGACGAGCACGTCTCCCCCTTCCAAGTGATCAGGACATCGACGTCCGCGGAGGGGGGCACACCCCGGAGCCCCAAGACGGCCGTCTACGGGTGCCACATCACTTTCACACATGCATCCCGACCCGACGCGGTGTTTTGGTGGCATAGCCTCACCCGGGAGGCCACGACGATGCTCCGTTAGACTAGGAGATCTAGCCGTTTGACTTTCACCGGGCGTGCTTTTACCAGTGGTCTCTTCCACCTAGTTGCGATGGGTGAGCACATAGGAGCATCCTCGAACATGGTCTGGACCCCAACCAACACTAGATTCCCTCCTGTTCTACCTGACGCGCATGTCTCCCCCTCCATGTGACTGCGACAGCGATGTCCGCGGAGGGGGGCCACACCCCGGAGCCCCAAGACGTCCATCTACGCGTGCCACATCACTTTCACACATGCATCACGACCAGACGCGGTGTTTCGGTGGTATAGCTACACCGGGAGGCCACCACGAAGCTCCGTTAGACCAGGAGATCTAGCCCTTTCAGTTTTGCCAGACTTGCTACTACCAGTGGACTCTTCCACTTGGTTGTGATGGGTGAGCACATAGGAGCATCCTCGATCACGGCCTGGACCCAAACCACCAATAGATTCCCTTTGGTTCTACCCGAAGCGCTCATCTCCCCCCTCCAGGTTACCGCGACAGCGACGTCCGTGGAGTGGGGCCACACCCCAGAGCCCCAAGACAGGCGTCTACGTGTGGCACATCACTTTCACACATGCATCACGAACCGACGCGGTGTTTTGTTGGCATAGAACAACCCGGGAGGCCACCACGAAGCTCCGTTAGACCAGGAGATCTAGCCCTTTGACTTTCGCCGGACGGGGTTTGACCAGTGGACTCTTCCATCTGGTTGCGATGGGTTAGCACATAGGAGCATCCCCAATCACATCCTCGACCCAAACCACCACCAGATTCCCTCCGGTTCTACCCGACACGCACATCTCCCCCTCCAAGTGACGGCGACAACGACGTCCACGGAGGGGGGGCACACCCCGGAGCCCCAAGAGGGGCGTCTATGCGTGCCACTTCACTTTCACACATTAATCACGACCCGACGTGGTGTTTCGGTGGCATAGCTACACTCGGGAGGCCACCAAGAAGCTTCGTTAGACCAGGAGCTCTAGCGCTTTGACTTTCGTTGGACGGGCTTTAACCAGTGGACCCTTCCACCTGGTTGCGATGGGTCAGCACATAGGAGCATCCCCGAACACGACCTGGACCCAAACCACCACTAGATTCCCTACGGTTCTACCTGACGCGCACGTCTCCCCCTACCAAGTGACCGCGACAGCGACGTCCTCGGAGGGGGGCTACACCCCGGAGCCCCAAGACGGCTGTCTACGCGTGCCACATCACTTTCACACATGCATCACGACCCGATGCGGTGTTTCGGTGGCATAGCTACACCCGTGAGGCCACCATGAAGCTCCGTTAGACCAAGAGATCTAGCCCTTTGACTTTTGCCGGACGGGCTTTGACCAGTGGAATCTTCCACCTGGTTGCGATGGGCCAGCACATAGGAGCATCCTCGAACACGGCCTGGACCCAAACCACCACTAGATTCCCTACGGTTCTACCCGATGAGCACGTCTCCCCCTCCAAGTGACAGCGACAACGACGTCCGCAGAGGGTGGCAACACTCCGGAGCCCCGAGACGGGCGTCTACGCGTGCCACTTCACTTTTAGACATGCATCACAACCCGACGCGATGTTTCGGTGGCATAGCTACACTGGGAGGCCACCATGAATCTCCTTTAGACCAGGAGCTCTAGCCCTTTGACTTACGCCGGACGGGCATTGACCAGTGAACTCTTTCACCTGGTTGTGATGGGTCAGCACATAGGAGCATCCCCGAACACGGCCTGGACCCAAACCACCACTAGATTCCCTCCGGTTCTACCTGACGCGCACATCTCCCCCCTCCAAGTGACCGCGACAACGACGTCCGCGGAGGGGGGCCACACCGCGGAGCCCCAAGACGGCCGTCTACGCGTGCCACATCACTTTCACACATGCATCACGACCCGACGCGGTGTTTTGGTGGCATAGCTACACACGGGAGGCCACCACGAAGCTCCGTTAGACAAGAAGATCTAGCCCTTTGATTTTCGCCGGACGGGCTTTGACCAGTGGACTCTTCCACCTAGTTGCGATGGGTGAGCACATAGGAGCATCCTCGAACACGGCCTGGACCCAAACCAGCAATAGATTCCCCCTAGTTCTACTCGACGCGCACGTCTCCCCCTCCAAGTGACCGCGACAGCGACGTCCGCAGAGGGGGGCAACACTCCGGAGCCCCTAGACAGGCGTCTACGCATGCCACATCACTTTCACACATGCATCACGACCCGACGTGGTGTTTCGGTGGCATAGCTACACCCGGGAGGCCACCACGAAGCTCTGTTAAACCAGGAGATCTAGCCCTTTAACTTTCACTGGACGGGCTTTAACCAGTGGACTCTTCCACATGGTTGCGATGGGTCAGCACATAAGAGCATCCCCAAATACGGCCTACACCCAAACCACCACTAGATTCCCTCCGGTTCTACCCGACGCACACGTCTCCCCCCTCCAAGTGACCGCGACAGTGATGTCCGCGGAGGGTGCCACACCCCGGAGGCCCAAGACGGCCGTCTACGGGTGCCACATCACTTTCACACATGCATCACGACCAGACGCGGTGTTTTTGTGGCATAGCTACACCTGGGAGGCCACCACGAAGCTCCGTTAGAGTAGGAGATCTACCCCGTTGAGTTTTGCCAGACGGGCTTTGACCAATGGACTCTTCCACCTGGTTGCGATGGGTGACCACATAGGAGCATCCTCGAACATGCCCTGGACCCAAACAACCACTAGATTCCCTTCGGTTCTACCCGAAGCGCACGTCTCCCCCCTCCAAGTGACCGCGACAGCGACGTTCGTGGAGAGGGGCCACACCCCAGAGCATCAAGACGGGCGTCTACGCGTGCCACTTCACTTTCACACATGCATCATGACCCGACGTGGTGTTTCGGTGGCATAGCTACACCCGGGAGGCCACGAAGAAGCTCCGTTAGACCTGGAGCTCTAGCCCTTCGACTTTCGCCGGATGGGCTTTAACTAGTGGACTCTTCCACCTAGTTGCGATGGGTTAGCATATAGGAGCATCCCCGAACATGTCCTGGACCCAAACCACTGCTAGATTCCCTCCGGTTCTACCTGACGCGCTCATCTCCCCCTCCAAGTGACCGCGACAACGACGTCCGCGGAGGGGGGGGCACACCCCGGAGCCCCAAGCCGAGCGTCTACGCGTGCCACTTCACTTTCACACATGAATCACGACCCGACGTGGTGTTTCGGTGGCATAGCTACACCCGGGACGCCACCAAGAAGCTCCGTTAGACAAGGAGCTCTAGCCCTTTGACTTTCGCTGGACGGGCTTTAACTAGTGGACTCTTCCACCTGGTTGCGATGGGTCAGCACATAGGAGCATCCCCGAACATGGCCTGGACCGAAACCACCACTAGATTCCTCGTGGTTCTACCCGACGCGCACGTCTCGCCCTACCAAGTGACCACGACATCGACGTCCGCGGAGGGGGGCTAAACCCCGCAGCCCCAAGACGGCTGTCTACACATGCCACATCACTTTCACACATGCATCACGACCCGATGCGGTGTTCCGGTGGCATAGCTACACCAATTAGGCAACCAGGAAGCTTCGTTAGACCAGGAGATCTAGCCATTTGACTTTCGCCGGACAGGCTTTGACCAGTGGACTCTTCCACCTGGTTGGTATGGGTCTACACATAGGAGCATCCTCGGACACGGCCTGGACCCAAACCACCACTAGATTCCCTCTGGTTCTACCGGACGCGCATGTCTCCCCCCTCCAAGTGACCGCGACAGCGACGTCCGCGGAGCGCGGCAACACTCTGGAGCCCAAAGACGGGCGTCTACGCGTGCCACATCACTTTTACACATGCATCATGACCCGACGCGGTGTTTCGGTGGCATAGCTACACCGGGAGGACACCATGAAGCTATGTTGGACCAGGAGCTCTAGCCCTTAGACTTTCGCCGGACAGGCTTGGACCAGTGAACTCTTTCATCTGGTTGTGATGGGTCAACACATTGGAGCATCCCCGAACACGGACTGGACCCAAACCACCACTATCCCTCCGGTTCTACCTGACGCACGGGTCTCCCCCTCCAGGTGACCGCGAAGCGACGTCCGCGGAGGGGGCCACACCCGGGAGCCCCAAGACGGCCGTCTAAGCGTGCCACATCACTTTCACACATGCATCACGACCCGACGCGGTGTTTCGGTGGCATAGCTACACCCGGGAGGCCACCACCAAGCTCTGTTAGACCAGGAGATCTAGCCCTTTGACTTTCGTCGGACGGGCTTTGACTAGTGGACTCTTCCACATGGTTGTCATAGGTGAGCACATAGCAGCATCCCCGAACAAGGCCTGGACCTAAACCACCACTAGATTCCCTCAGGTTCTACCCGACGTGCACGTCTCCCCCCTCCAGCTGACCGCGACAGCAACGTCCGTGGAGGGGGGCCACACCCCGGAGCCCAAGACGGACGTCCACGCATGCCACATCACTTTCACAAATGCATCACGACCCGACGTCACGTTTCGGTGCCATAGCTACACACGGGAGGCCACCATGAAGCTCCGTTAGACCAGGAGATCTAGCCCTTTGACTTTCGCCGGACGGGCTTTGACCAGTGGACTCTTCCACCTGGTTGCGATGGGTGAGCCAATAGGAGCATCCTCGAACACGGCCTGGACCCAAACCACCACTAGATTCCCTCTAGTTCTACCCGACGCGCACGTCTCCCCCCTCCAAGTGACTGCGACAGCGACGTCCGCGGAGGGGGGCAACACTTCGGAGCCCCTAGACAGGCATCTACGCATGCCACATCACTTTCACACATGCATCACGACCCGATGTGGTGTTTCGGTGGCATAGCTACACCCGGGAGACCACCACGAATCTCCGTTAGACCAGGAGATCTAGCCCTTTGACTTTCGGTGGACGGGCTTTGACCAGTGGACTCTGCCACCTCATTGCGATGGTTTAGCACATAGCAGCATCCCCGAACACGGCCTGGACCCCAACCAACACTAGATTCCCTCCTCTTCTACCCGACGCGCACGTCTCCCCCTCCAAGTGACCGCGGCAGCGACGTCCGCGAAGGGGGCTACACCTCGGAGCTCCAAGACGGCTTTCTACGCGTGCCACATCACTTTCACACATCCATCATGACTCGACGCGGTGTTTCGGTGGCATAGCTACACCGAGAGGCCACCACGAAGCTCCGGTAGACCAAGAGCTCTAGCCCTTAGACTTTCGACGGACAGGCTTGGACCAGTGAACTCTTTCACCTGGTTGTGATGGATCAGCACATAGGAGCATCCCCGAACACAGCCTGGACCGAAACCACCACTAGATTCCCTCCGGTTCTACCCGACGCACGGGTCTCCCCCTCCAGGTGACCGCGGCAGCGACGTCCATGGAGGGGGCCACACCCGGGAGCCCCAAGACGTCCGTCTAAGCGTGCCACACCTCTTTCACACATGCATCACGACCCGACGCGGTGTTTCGGTGGCATAGCTACACCCAGGAGGCCACCACCAAGCTCCGTTAGACCAGGAGATCTAGCCCTTTGATTTTCGCTGGACCGGCTTTGACCAGTGGACTCTTCCACCTGGTTGCGATAGGTCAGCACATAGCAGCATCCCCGAACACGGCGTGGACCCAAACCACCACTAGATTCCCTCCGGTTCTACCCGACGTGCACGTCTCCCCCCTCCAGCTGACCGCGACAGCAACGTCCGCGGAGGGGGGCCACACCCCAGAGCCCCAAGACGGCCTTCTACGCATGCCACATCACTTTCACACATGCATCCCGACCTGACGCGGTGTTTGGGTGGCATAGGTACACACGGGAGGCCACCACGAAGCTCCGTTAGACCAGGAGATCTAGCCCTTTGACTTTCGCCGGACGGGCTTTCACTAGTGGACTCTTCCACCTGGTTGCGATGGGTCAGCACATAGCAGCATCCCCGAACACGGCCTGGACCCAAACAACAACTAGAATCCCTCCGGTTCTACCCAACGTGCATGTCTCCCTCCTCCAAGTGACCGCGACAGCGACGTCCGCGGAGGGGGGCCACACACCGGAGCCCCAAGACGGCCGTCTACGCATGCCACATCACTTTCACACATGCATCATGACCCGACGTCGTGTTTCGGTGCCATAGCTACACACGGGAGGCCACCACGAAGCTCCGTTAGACCAGGAGATCTAGCCCTTTGACTTTCGTCGGACGGGCTTTGACCAGTGGACTCTTCCACCTGGTTGCGATGGGTCAGCACATAGCAGCATCCCCGAACACGGCCTGGACCCAAACCACCACTAGATTCCCTCCGGTTCTACCCAACGTGCACGTCTCCCCCCTCCAGCTGACCGCGACAGCAACGTCCGCGGAGGGGGGCCACACCCCGGAGCCCCAAGACGGCCGTCCACGCATGCCACATCACTTTCACAAATGCATCACGACCCGACGTCGTGTTTCGGTGGCATAGCTACACCCGGGAGGCCACGAAGAAGCTCCATTAGACCTGGAGCTCTAGCCCTTCGACTTTCGCCGGACGGGCTTTAACTAGTGGACTCTTCCACATGGTTGCGATGGGTTAGTTATAGGAGCATCCCCGAACAAGTCCTGGACCCAAACCACTGCTAGATTCCCTCCGGTTCTACCTGACGCGCTCATCTCCCCCTCCAAGTGACCGCGACAACGACGTCCGCGGAGGGGGGGCACACCCCGGAGCCCCAAGCCGAGCGTCTACGCGTGCCACTTCACTTTCACACCTGAATCACGACCCGACGTGGTGTTTCGGTGGCATAGCTACACCCGGGACGCCACCAAGAAGCTCCGTTAGACAAGGAGCTCTAGCCCTTTGACTTTCGCTGGACGGGCTTTAACCAGTGGACTCTTCCACCTGGTTGCGATGGGTCAGCACATAGGAGCATCCCCGAACATGGCCTGGACCGAAAACACCACTAGATTCCCCGCGGTTCTACCCGACGTGCACGTCTCGCCCTACCAAGTGACCACGACATCGACGTCCGCGGAGGGGGGCTAAACCCCGCAGCCCCAAGGCGGCTGTCTACACGTGCCACATCACTTTCACACATGCATCACGACCCGATGCGGTGTTCCGGTGGCATAGCTACACCAATTAGGCAACCAGGAAGCTTCGTTAGACCAGGAGATCTAGCCATTTGACTTTCGCCGGACAGGCTTTGACCAGTGGACTCTTCCACCTGGTTGGTATGGGTCTACACATAGGAGCATCCTCGGACACGGCCTGGACCCAAACCACCACTAGATTCCCTCTGGTTCTACCGGACGCGCATGTCTCCCCCCTCCAAGTGACCGCGACAGTGACGTCCGCGGAGGGCGGCAACACTCTGGAGCCCCAAGACGGGCGTCTACGCGTGCCACATCACTTTTACACATGCATCATGACCCGACACGGTGTTTCGGTGGCATAGCTACACCGGGAGGACACCACGAAGCTATGTTGGACCAGGAGCTCTAGCCCTTAGACTTTCGCCGGACAGGCTTGGACCAGTGAACTCTTTCACCTGGTTGTGATGGGCAACACATAGGAGCATCCCCGAACACGAACTGGACCCAAACCACCACTATCCCTCCGGTTCTACCTGACGCACGGGTCTCCCCCTCTAGGTGACCGCGACAGCGACGTCCGCGGAGGGGGCCACACCCGGGAGCCCCAAGACGGCCGTCTAAGCGTGCCACATCACTTTCACACATGCATCACGACCCGACGCGGTGTTTCGGTGGCATAGCTACACCCGGGAGGCCACCACCAAGCTCCGTTAGACCAGGAGATCTAGCCCTTTGACTTTCGCCGGACGGGCTTTGACTAGTGGACTCTTCCACATGGTTGTGATAGGTCAGCACATAGCAGCATCCCCGAACACGGCCTGGACCCAAACCACCACTAGATTCCCTCAGGTTCTACCCGACGTGCACGTCTCCCCCCTCCAGCTGACCGCGACAGCAACGTCCGCGGAGGGGGGCCACACCCCGGAGCCCCAAGACGGCCGTCCACGCATGCCACATCACTTTCACAAATGCATCACGACCCGACGTCATGTTTCGGTGCCATAGCTAGACACGGGAGCCACCATGAAGCTCCGTTAGACCAGGAGATCTAGCCCTTTGACTTTCGCCGGACGGGCTTTGAGCAGTGGACTCTTCCACCTGGTTGCGATGGGTGAGCCAATAGGAGCATCCTCGAACACGGCCTGGACCCAAACCACCACTAGATTCCCTCTAGTTCTACCCGACGCGCATGTCTCCCCCCTCCAAGTGACTGCGACAGCGACGTCCGTGGAGGGGGGCAACACTTCGGAGCCCCTAGACAGGCATCTACGCATGCCACATCACTTTCACACATGCATCACGACCCGATGTGGTGTTTCGGTGGCATAGCTACACCCGGGAGACCACCACGAATCTCCGTTAGACCAGGAGATCTAGCCCTTTGACTTTCGGTGGACGGGCTTTGACCAGTGGACTCTGCCACCTCATGGCGATGGTTTAGCACATAGCAGCATCCCCGAACACGGCCTGGACCCCAACCAACACTAGATTCCCTCCTCTTCTACCCGACGCACACGTCTCCCCCTCCAAGTGACCGCGACATCGACGTCCGCGAAGGGGGCTACAACTCGGAGCTCCAAGACGGCTTTCTACGCGTGCCACATCACTTTCACACATCCATCATGACCCGACGCGGTGTTTCGGTGGCATAGCTACACCGAGAGGCCACCACGAAGCTCCGTTAGACCAAGAGCTCTAGCCCTTAGACTTTCGCCGGACAGGCTTGGACCAGTGAACTCTTTCACCTGGTTGTGATGGGTCAGCACATAGGAGCATCCGCGAACACAGCCTGGACCCAAACCACCACTAGATTCCCTCCGGTTCTACCCAACGCACGGGTCTCCCCCTCCAGGTGACCGCGGCAGCGACGTCCGTGGAGGGGGCCACACCCGGGAGCCCCAAGACATCCGTCTAAGCGTGCCACATCTCTTTCACACATGCATCACGACCCGACGCGGTGTTTCGGTGGCATAGCTACACCCGGGAGGCCACCACCAAGCTCCGTTAGACCAGGAGATCTAGCCCTTTGATTTTCGCTGGACCGGCTTTGACCAGTGGACTCTTCCACCTGGTTGCGATAGGTCAGCACATAGCAGCATCCCCGAACACGGCCTGGACCCAAACCACCACTAGATTCCCTCCGGTTCTACCCGACGTGCACGTCTCCCCCCTCCAGCTGACCGCGACAGCAACGTCCGCGGAGGGGGGCCACACCCTAGAGCCCCAAGACGGCCTTCTACGCATGCCACATCACTTTCACACATGCATCCCGACCTGACGCGGTGTTTGGGTGGCATAGGTACACACGGGAGGCCACCACGAAGCTCCATTGGACCAGGAGATCTAGCCCTTTGACTTTCGCCGGACGGGCTTTGACTAGTGGACTCTTCCACCTGGTTGCGATGGGTCAGCACATAGCAGCATCCCCGAACACGGCCTGGACCCAAACCACAACTAGAATCCCTCCGGTTCTACCCAACATGCATGTCTCCCTCCTCCAAGTGACCGCGACAGCGACGTCCGCGGAGGGGGGCCACACACCGGAGCCCCAAGACGGCCGTCTACGCATGCCACATCACTTTTACACATGCATCATGACCCGACGTCGTGTTTCGGTGCCATAGCTACACACGGGAGGCCACCACGAAGCTCCGTTAGACCAGGAGATCTAGCCCTTTGACTTTCGTCGGACGGGCTTTGACCAGTGGACTCTTCCACCTGGTTGCGATGGGTCAGCACATAGCAGCATCCCCGAACACGGCCTGGACCCAAACCACCACTAGATTCCCTCCGGTTCTACCCAACGTGCACGTCTCCCCCCTCCAGCTGACCGCGACAGCAACGTCCGCGGAGGGGGGCCACACCCCGGAGCGCCAAGACGGCCGTCCACGCATGCCACATCACTTTCACAAATGCATCACAAACCGACGTCGTGTTTCGGTGGCATAGCTACACCCGGGAGGCCACGAAGAAGCTCCATTAGACCTGGAGCTCTAGCCGTTTGACTTTCACCGGGCGTGCTTTTACCAGTGGTCTCTTCCACCTAGTTGCGATGGGTGAGCACATAGGAGCATCCTCGAACATGGTCTGGACCCCAACCAACACTAGATTCCCTCCTGTTCTACCCGACGCGCATGTCTCCCCCTCCATGTGACTGCGACAGCGATGTCCGCGGAGGGGGGCCACACCCCGGAGCCCCAAGACGTCCATCTACGCGTGCCACATCACTTTCACACATGCATCACGACCAGACGCGGTGTTTCGGTGGCATAGCTACACCGGGAGGCCACCACGAAGCTCCGTTAGACCAGGAGATCTAGCCCTTTCAGTTTTGCCAGACTTGCTACTACCAGTGGACTCTTCCACTTGGTTGTGATGGGTGAGCACATAGGAGCATCCTCGATCACGGCCTGGACCCAAACCACGAATAGATTCCCTTTGGTTCTACCCGAAGCGCTCATCTCCCCCCTCCAGGTTACCGCGACAGCGACGTCCGTGGAGTGGGGCCACACCCCAGAGCCCCAAGACAGGCGTCTACGTGTGGCACATCACTTTCACACATGCATCACGAACCGACGCGGTGTTTTGTTGGCATAGAACAACCCGGGAGGCCACCACGAAGCTCCGTTAGACCAGGAGATCTAGCCCTTTGACTTTCGCCGGACGGGGTTTGACCAGTGGACTCTTCCATCTGGTTGCGATGGGTTAGCACATAGGAGCATCCCCAATCACATCCTCGACCCAAACCACCACTAGATTCCCTCCGGTTCTACCCGACACGCACATCTCCCCCTCCAAGTGACGGCGACAACGACGTCCACGGAGGGGGGGCACACCCCGGAGCCCCAAGAGGGGCGTCTATGCGTGCCACTTCACTTTCACACATTAATCACGACCCGACGTGGTGTTTCGGTGGCATAGCTACACTCGGGAGGCCACCAAGAAGCTTCGTTAGACCAGGAGCTCTAGCGCTTTGACTTTCGTTGGACGGGCTTTAACCAGTGGACTCTTCCACCTGGTTGCGATGGGTCAGCACATAGGAGCATCCCCGAACACGACCTGGACCCAAACCACCACTAGATTCCCTACGGTTCTACCTGACGCGCACGTCTCCCCCTACCAAGTGACCGCGACAGCGACGTCCTCGGAGGGGGGCTACACCCCGGAGCCCCAAGACGGCTGTCTACGCGTGCCACATCACTTTCACACATGCATCACGACCCGATGCGGTGTTTCGGTGGCATAGCTACACCCGTGAGGCCACCATGAAGCTCCGTTAGACCAAGAGATCTAGCCCTTTGACTTTTGCCGGACGGGCTTTGACCAGTGGACTCTTCCACCTGGTTGCGATGGGCCAGCACATAGGAGCATCCTCGAACACGGCCTGGACCCAAACCACCACTAGATTCCCTACGGTTCTACCCGACGAGCACGTCTCCCCCTCCAAGTGACAGCGACAACGACGTCCGCGGAGGGTGGCAACACTCCGGAGCCCCGAGACGGGCGTCTACGCGTGCCACTTCACTTTTAGACATGCATCACAACCCGACGCGATGTTTCGGTGGCATAGCTACACTGGGAGGCCACCATGAATCTCCTTTAGACCAGGAGCTCTAGCCCTTTGACTTACGCCGGACGGGCATTGACCAGTGAACTCTTTCACCTGGTTGTGATGGGTCAGCACATAGGAGCATCCCCGAACACGGCCTGGACCCAAACCACCACTAGATTCCCTCCGGTTCTACCTGACGCGCACATCTCCCCCCTCCAAGTGACCGCGACAACGACGTCCGCGGAGGGGGGCCACACCGCGGAGCCCCAAGACGGCCGTCTACGCGTGCCACATCACTTTCACACATACATCACGACCCGACGCGGTGTTTTGGTGGCATAGCTACACACGGGAGGCCACCACGAAGCTCCGTTAGACAAGAAGATCTAGCCCTTTGATTTTCGCCGGACGGGCTTTGACCAGTGGACTCTTCCACCTAGTTGCGATGGGTGAGCACATAGGAGCATCCTCGAACACGGCCTGGACCCAAACCAGCAATAGATTCCCCCTAGTTCTACTCGACGCGCACGTCTCCCCCTCCAAGTGACCGCGACAGCGACGTCCGCAGAGGGGGGCAACACTCCGGAGCCCCTAGACAGGCGTCTACGCATGCCACATCACTTTCACACATGCATCACGACCCGACGTGGTGTTTCGGTGGCATAGCTACACCCGGGAGGCCACCACGAAGCTCTGTTAAACCAGGAGATCTAGCCCTTTAACTTTCACTGGACGGGCTTTAACCAGTGGACTCTTCCACATGGTTGCGATGGGTCAGCACATAAGAGCATCCCCAAATACGGCCTACACCCAAACCACCACTAGATTCCCTCCGGTTCTACCCGACGCACACGTCTCCCCCCTCCAAGTGACCGCGACAGTGATGTCCGCGGAGGGTGCCACACCCCGGAGGCCCAAGACGGCCGTCTACGGGTGCCACATCACTTTCACACATGCATCACGACCAGACGCGGTGTTTTTGTGGCATAGCTACACCTGGGAGGCCACCACGAAGCTCCGTTAGAGTAGGAGATCTACCCCGTTGAGTTTTGCCAGACGGGCTTTGACCAATGGACTCTTCCACCTGGTTGCGATGGGTGACCACATAGGAGCATCCTCGAACATGCCCTGGACCCAAACAACCACTAGATTCCCTTCGGTTCTACCCGAAGCGCACGTCTCCCCCCTCCAAGTGACCGCGACAGCGACGTTCGTGGAGAGGGGCCACACCCCAGAGCATCAAGACGGGCGTCTACGCGTGCCACTTCACTTTCACACATGCATCATGACCCGACGTGGTGTTTCGGTGGCATAGCTACACCCGGGAGGCCACGAAGAAGCTCCGTTAGACCTGGAGCTCTAGCCCTTCGACTTTCGCCGGATGGGCTTTAACTAGTGGACTCTTCCACCTAGTTGCGATGGGTTAGCATATAGGAGCATCCCCGAACATGTCCTGGACCCAAACCACTGCTAGATTCCCTCCGGTTCTACCTGACGCGCTCATCTCCCCCTCCAAGTGACCGCGACAACGACGTCCGCGGAGGGGGGGGCACACCCCGGAGCCCCAAGCCGAGCGTCTACGCGTGCCACTTCACTTTCACACATGAATCACGACCCGACGTGGTGTTTCGGTGGCATAGCTACACCCGGGACGCCACCAAGAAGCTCCGTTAGACAAGGAGCTCTAGCCCTTTGACTTTCGCTGGACGGGCTTTAACTAGTGGACTCTTCCACCTGGTTGCGATGGGTCAGCACATAGGAGCATCCCCGAACATGGCCTGGACCGAAACCACCACTAGATTCCTCGTGGTTCTACCCGACGCGCACGTCTCGCCCTACCAAGTGACCATGACATCGACGTCCGCGGAGGGGGGCTAAACCCCGCAGCCCCAAGACGGCTGTCTACACATGCCACATCACTTTCACACATGCATCACGACCCGATGCGGTGTTCCGGTGGCATAGCTACACCAATTAGGCAACCAGGAAGCTTCGTTAGACCAGGAGATCTAGCCATTTGACTTTCGCCGGACAGGCTTTGACCAGTGGACTCTTCCACCTGGTTGGTATGGGTCTACACATAGGAGCATCCTCGGACACGGCCTGGACCCAAACCACCACTAGATTCCCTCTGGTTCTACCGGACGCGCATGTCTCCCCCCTCCAAGTGACCGCGACAGCGACGTCCGCGGAGCGCGGCAACACTCTGGAGCCCCAAGACGGGCGTCTACGCGTGCCACATCACTTTTACACATGCATCATGACCCGACGCGGTGTTTCGGTGGCATAGCTACACCGGGAGGACACCATGAAGCTATGTTGGACCAGGAGCTCTAGCCCTTAGACTTTCGCCGGACAGGCTTGGACCAGTGAACTCTTTCATCTGGTTGTGATGGGTCAACACATTGGAGCATCCCCGAACACGGACTGGACCCAAACCACCACTATCCCTCCGGTTCTACCTGACGCACGGGTCTCCCCCTCCAGGTGACCGCGAAGCGACGTCCGCGGAGGGGGCCACACCCGGGAGCCCCAAGACGGCCGTCTAAGCGTGCCACATCACTTTCACACATGCATCACGACCCGACGCGGTGTTTCGGTGGCATAGCTACACCCGGGAGGCCACCACCAAGCTCCGTTAGACCAGGCGATCTAGCCCTTTGACTTTCGTCGGACGGGCTTTGACTAGTGGACTCTTCCACATGGTTGTCATAGGTGAGCACATAGCAGCATCCCCGAACAAGGCCTGGACCTAAACCACCACTAGATTCCCTCAGGTTCTACCCGACGTGCACGTCTCCCCCCTCCAGCTGACCGCGACAGCAACGTCCGTGGAGGGGGGCCACACCCCGGAGCCCAAGACGGACGTCCACGCATGCCACATCACTTTCACAAATGCATCACGACCCGACGTCATGTTTCGGTGCCATAGCTACACACGGGAGGCCACCATGAAGCTCCGTTAGACCAGGAGATCTAGCCCTTTGACTTTCGCCGGACGGGCTTTGACCAGTGGACTCTTCCACCTGGTTGCGATGGGTGAGCCAATAGGAGCATCCTCGAACACGGCCTGGACCCAAACCACCACTAGATTCCCTCTAGTTCTACCCGACGCGCACGTCTCCCCCCTCCAAGTGACTGCGACAGCGACGTCCGCGGAGGGGGGCAACACTTCGGAGCCCCTAGACAGGCATCTACGCATGCCACATCACTTTCACACATGCATCACGACCCGATGTGGTGTTTCGGTGGCATAGCTACACCCGGGAGACCACCACGAATCTCCGTTAGACCAGGAGATCTAGCCCTTTGACTTTCGGTGGACGGGCTTTGACCAGTGGACTCTGCCACCTCATTGCGATGGTTTAGCACATAGCAGCATCCCCGAACACGGCCTGGACCCCAACCAACACTAGATTCCCTCCTCTTCTACCCGACGCGCACGTCTCCCCCTCCAAGTGACCGCGACAGCGACGTCCGCGAAGGGGGCTACACCTCGGAGCTCCAAGACGGCTTTCTACGCGTGCCACATCACTTTCACACATCCATCATGACTCGACGCGGTGTTTCGGTGGCATAGCTACACCGAGAGGCCACCACGAAGCTCCGGTAGACCAAGAGCTCTAGCCCTTAGACTTTCGACGGACAGGCTTGGACCAGTGAACTCTTTCACCTGGTTGTGATGGATCAGCACATAGGAGCATCCCCGAACACAGCCTGGACCGAAACCACCACTAGATTCCTCCGGTTCTACCCGACGCACGGGTCTCCCCCTCCAGGTGACTGCGGCAGCGACGTCCGTGGAGGGGGCCACAACCGGGAGCCCCAAGACGTCCGTCTAAGCGTGCCACATCTCTTTCACACATGCATCACGACCCGACGCGGTGTTTCGGTGGCATAGCTACACCCAGGAGGCCACCACCAAGCTCCGTTAGACCAGGAGATCTAGCCCTTTGATTTTCGCTGGACCGGCTTTGACCAGTGGACTCTTCCACCTGGTTGCGATAGGTCAGCACATAGCAGCATCCCCGAACACGGCGTGGACCCAAACCACCACTAGATTCCCTCCGGTTCTACCCGACGTGCACGTCTCCCCCCTCCAGCTGACCGCGACAGCAACGTCCGCGGAGGGGGGCCACACCCCAGAGCCCCAAGACGGCCTTCTACGCATGCCACATCACTTTCACACATGCATCCCGACCTGACGCGGTGTTTGGGTGGCATAGGTACACACGGGAGGCCACCACGAAGCTCCGTTAGACCAGGAGATCTAGCCCTTTGACTTTCGCCGGACGGGCTTTCACTAGTGGACTCTTCCACCTGGTTGCGATGGGTCAGCACATAGCAGCATCCCCGAACACGGCCTGGACCCAAACAACAACTAGAATCCCTCCGGTTCTACCCAACGTGCATGTCTCCCTCCTCCAAGTGACCGCGACAGCGACGTCCGCGGAGGGGGGCCACACACCGGAGCCCCAAGACGGCCGTCTACGCATGCCACATCACTTTCACACATGCATCATGACCCGACGTCGTGTTTCGGTGCCATAGCTACACACGGGAGGCCACCACGAAGCTCCGTTAGACCAGGAGATCTAGCCCTTTGACTTTCGTCGGACGGGCTTTGACCAGTGGACTCTTCCACCTGGTTGCGATGGGTCAGCACATAGCAGCATCCCCGAACACGGCCTGGACCCAAACCACCACTAGATTCCCTCCGGTTCTACCCAACGTGCACGTCTCCCCCTCCAGCTGACCGCGACAGCAACGTCCGCGGAGGGGGGCCACACCCCGGAGCCCCAAGACGGCCGTCCACGCATGCCACATCACTTTCACAAATGCATCACGACCCGACGTCGTGTTTCGGTGGCATAGCTACACCCGGGAGGCCACGAAGAAGCTCCATTAGACCTGGAGCTCTAGCCCTTCGACTTTCGCCGGACGGGCTTTAACTAGTGGACTCTTCCACATGGTTGCGATGGGTTAGTTATAGGAGCATCCCCGAACAAGTCCTGGACCCAAACCACTGCTAGATTCCCTCCGGTTCTACCTGACGCGCTCATCTACTCCTCCAAGTGACCGCGACAACGACGTCCGCGGAGGGGGGGCACACCCCGGAGCCCCAAGCCGAGCGTCTACGCGTGCCACTTCACTTTCACACCTGAATCACGACCCGACGTGGTGTTTCGGTGGCATAGCTACACCCGGGACGCCACCAAGAAGCTCCGTTAGACAAGGAGCTCTAGCCCTTTGACTTTCGCTGGACGGGCTTTAACCAGTGGACTCTTCCACCTGGTTGCGATGGGTCAGCACATAGGAGCATCCCCGAACATGGCCTGGACCGAAAACACCACTAGATTCCCCGCGGTTCTACCCGACGTGCACGTCTCGCCCTACCAAGTGACCACGACATCGACGTCCGCGGAGGGGGGCTAAACCCCGCAGCCCCAAGGCGGCTGTCTACACGTGCCACATCACTTTCACACATGCATCACGACCCGATGCGGTGTTCCGGTGGCATAGCTACACCAATTAGGCAACCAGGAAGCTTCGTTAGACCAGGAGATCTAGCCATTTGACTTTCGCCGGACAGGCTTTGACCAGTGGACTCTTCCACCTGGTTGGTATGGGTCTACACATAGGAGCATCCTCGGACACGGCCTGGACCCAAACCACCACTAGATTCCCTCTGGTTCTACCGGACGCGCATGTCTCCCCCCTCCAAGTGACCGCGACAGTGACGTCCGCGGAGGGCGGCAACACTCTGGAGCCCCAAGACGGGCGTCTACGCGTGCCACATCACTTTTACACATGCATCATGACCCGACACGGTGTTTCGGTGGCATAGCTACACCGGGAGGACACCACGAAGCTATGTTGGACCAGGAGCTCTAGCCCTTAGACTTTCGCCGGACAGGCTTGGACCAGTGAACTCTTTCACCTGGTTGTGATGGGCAACACATAGGAGCATCCCCGAACACGAACTGGACCCAAACCACCACTATCCCTCCGGTTCTACCTGACGCACGGGTCTCCCCCTCCAGGTGACCGCGACAGCGACGTCCGCGGAGGGGGCCACACCCGGGAGCCCCAAGACGGCCGTCTAAGCGTGCCACATCACTTTCACACATGCATCACGACCCGACGCGGTGTTTCGGTGGCATAGCTACACCCGGGAGGCCACCACCAAGCTCCGTTAGACCAGGAGATCTAGCCCTTTGACTTTCGCCGGACGGGCTTTGACTAGTGGACTCTTCCACATGGTTGTGATAGGTCAGCACATAGCAGCATCCCCGAACACGGCCTGGACCCAAACCACCACTAGATTCCCTCAGGTTCTACCCGACGTGCACGTCTCCCCCCTCCAGCTGACCGCGACAGCAACGTCCGCGGAGGGGGGCCACACCCCGGAGCCCCAAGACGGCCGTCCACGCATGCCACATCACTTTCACAAATGCATCACGACCCGACGTCATGTTTCGGTGCCATAGCTAGACACGGGAGCCACCATGAAGCTCCGTTAGACCAGGAGATCTAGCCCTTTGACTTTCGCCGGACGGGCTTTGAGCAGTGGACTCTTCCACCTGGTTGCGATGGGTGAGCCAATAGGAGCATCCTCGAACACGGCCTGGACCCAAACCACCACTAGATTCCCTCTAGTTCTACCCGACGCGCATGTCTCCCCCCTCCAAGTGACTGCGACAGCGACGTCCGCGGAGGGGGGCAACACTTCGGAGCCCCTAGACAGGCATCTACGCATGCCACATCACTTTCACACATGCATCACGACCCGATGTGGTGTTTCGGTGGCATAGCTACACCCGGGAGACCACCACGAATCTCCGTTAGACCAGGAGATCTAGCCCTTTGACTTTCGGTGGACGGGCTTTGACCAGTGGACTTTGCCACCTCATTGCGATGGTTTAGCACATAGCAGCATCCCCGAACACGGCCTGGACCCCAACCAACACTAGATTCCCTCCTCTTCTACCCGACGCACACGTCTCCCCCTCCAAGTGACCGCGACATCGACGTCCGCGAAGGGGGCTACAACTCGGAGCTCCAAGACGGCTTTCTACGCGTGCCACATCACTTTCACACATCCATCATGACCCGACGCGGTGTTTCGGTGGCATAGCTACACCGAGAGGCCACCACGAAGCTCCGTTAGACCAAGAGCTCTAGCCCTTAGACTTTCGCCGGACAGGCTTGGACCAGTGAACTCTTTCACCTGGTTGTGATGGGTCAGCACATAGGAGCATCCGCGAACACAGCCTGGACCCAAACCACCACTAGATTCCCTCCGGTTCTACCCAACGCACGGGTCTCCCCCTCCAGGTGACCGCGGCAGCGACGTCCGTGGAGGGGGCCACAACCGGGAGCCCCAAGACGTCCGTCTAAGCGTGCCACATCTCTTTCACACATGCATCACGACCCGACGCGGTGTTTCGGTGGCATAGCTACACCCAGGAGGCCACCACCAAGCTCCGTTAGACCAGGAGATCTAGCCCTTTGATTTTCGCTGGACCGGCTTTGACCAGTGGACTCTTCCACCTGGTTGCGATAGGTCAGCACATAGCAGCATCCCCGAACACGGCGTGGACCCAAACCACCACTAGATTCCCTCCGGTTCTACCCGACGTGCACGTCTCCCCCCTCCAGCTGACCGCGACAGCAACGTCCGCGGAGGGGGGCCACACCCCAGAGCCCCAAGACGGCCTTCTACGCATGCCACATCACTTTCACACATGCATCCCGACCTGACGCGGTGTTTGGGTGGCATAGGTACACACGGGAGGCCACCACGAAGCTCCGTTAGACCAGGAGATCTAGCCCTTTGACTTTCGCCGGACGGGCTTTCACTAGTGGACTCTTCCACCTGGTTGCGATGGGTCAGCACATAGCAGCATCCCCGAACACGGCCTGGACCCAAACAACAACTAGAATCCCTCCGGTTCTACCCAACGTGCATGTCTCCCTCCTCCAAGTGACCGCGACAGCGACGTCCGCGGAGGGGGGCCACACACCGGAGCCCCAAGACGGCCGTCTACGCATGCCACATCACTTTCACACATGCATCATGACCCGACGTCGTGTTTCGGTGCCATAGCTACACACGGGAGGCCACCACGAAGCTCCGTTAGACCAGGAGATCTAGCCCTTTGACTTTCGTCGGACGGGCTTTGACCAGTGGACTCTTCCACCTGGTTGCGATGGGTCAGCACATAGCAGCATCCCCGAACACGGCCTGGACCCAAACCACCACTAGATTCCCTCCGGTTCTACCCAACGTGCACGTCTCCCCCTCCAGCTGACCGCGACAGCAACGTCCGCGGAGGGGGGCCACACCCCGGAGCCCCAAGACGGCCGTCCACGCATGCCACATCACTTTCACAAATGCATCACGACCCGACGTCGTGTTTCGGTGGCATAGCTACACCCGGGAGGCCACGAAGAAGCTCCATTAGACCTGGAGCTCTAGCCCTTCGACTTTCGCCGGACGGGCTTTAACTAGTGGACTCTTCCACATGGTTGCGATGGGTTAGTTATAGGAGCATCCCCGAACAAGTCCTGGACCCAAACCACTGCTAGATTCCCTCCGGTTCTACCTGACGCGCTCATCTACTCCTCCAAGTGACCGCGACAACGACGTCCGCGGAGGGGGGGCACACCCCGGAGCCCCAAGCCGAGCGTCTACGCGTGCCACTTCACTTTCACACCTGAATCACGACCCGACGTGGTGTTTCGGTGGCATAGCTACACCCGGGACGCCACCAAGAAGCTCCGTTAGACAAGGAGCTCTAGCCCTTTGACTTTCGCTGGACGGGCTTTAACCAGTGGACTCTTCCACCTGGTTGCGATGGGTCAGCACATAGGAGCATCCCCGAACATGGCCTGGACCGAAAACACCACTAGATTCCCCGCGGTTCTACCCGACGTGCACGTCTCGCCCTACCAAGTGACCACGACATCGACGTCCGCGGAGGGGGGCTAAACCCCGCAGCCCCAAGGCGGCTGTCTACACGTGCCACATCACTTTCACACATGCATCACGACCCGATGCGGTGTTCCGGTGGCATAGCTACACCAATTAGGCAACCAGGAAGCTTCGTTAGACCAGGAGATCTAGCCATTTGACTTTCGCCGGACAGGCTTTGACCAGTGGACTCTTCCACCTGGTTGGTATGGGTCTACACATAGGAGCATCCTCGGACACGGCCTGGACCCAAACCACCACTAGATTCCCTCTGGTTCTACCGGACGCGCATGTCTCCCCCCTCCAAGTGACCGCGACAGTGACGTCCGCGGAGGGCGGCAACACTCTGGAGCCCCAAGACGGGCGTCTACGCGTGCCACATCACTTTTACACATGCATCATGACCCGACACGGTGTTTCGGTGGCATAGCTACACCGGGAGGACACCACGAAGCTATGTTGGACCAGGAGCTCTAGCCCTTAGACTTTCGCCGGACAGGCTTGGACCAGTGAACTCTTTCACCTGGTTGTGATGGGCAACACATAGGAGCATCCCCGAACACGAACTGGACCCAAACCACCACTATCCCTCCGGTTCTACCTGACGCACGGGTCTCCCCCTCTAGGTGACCGCGACAGCGACGTCCGCGGAGGGGGCCACACCCGGGAGCCCCAAGACGGCCGTCTAAGCGTGCCACATCACTTTCACACATGCATCACGACCCGACGCGGTGTTTCGGTGGCATAGCTACACCCGGGAGGCCACCACCAAGCTCCGTTAGACCAGGAGATCTAGCCCTTTGACTTTCGCCGGACGGGCTTTGACTAGTGGACTCTTCCACATGGTTGTGATAGGTCAGCACATAGCAGCATCCCCGAACACGGCCTGGACCCAAACCACCACTAGATTCCCTCAGGTTCTACCCGACGTGCACGTCTCCCCCCTCCAGCTGACCGCGACAGCAACGTCCGCGGAGGGGGGCCACACCCCGGAGCCCCAAGACGGCCGTCCACGCATGCCACATCACTTTCACAAATGCATCACGACCCGACGTCATGTTTCGGTGCCATAGCTAGACACGGGAGCCACCATGAAGCTCCGTTAGACCAGGAGATCTAGCCCTTTGACTTTCGCCGGACGGGCTTTGAGCAGTGGACTCTTCCACCTGGTTGCGATGGGTGAGCCAATAGGAGCATCCTCGAACACGGCCTGGACCCAAACCACCACTAGATTCCCTCTAGTTCTACCCGACGCGCATGTCTCCCCCCTCCAAGTGACTGCGACAGCGACGTCCGCGGAGGGGGGCAACACTTCGGAGCCCCTAGACAGGCATCTACGCATGCCACATCACTTTCACACATGCATCACGACCCGATGTGGTGTTTCGGTGGCATAGCTACACCCGGGAGACCACCACGAATCTCCGTTAGACCAGGAGATCTAGCCCTTTGACTTTCGGTGGACGGGCTTTGACCAGTGGACTCTGCCACCTCATTGCGATGGTTTAGCACATAGCAGCATCCCCGAACACGGCCTGGACCCCAACCAACACTAGATTCCCTCCTCTTCTACCCGACGCACACGTCTCCCCCTCCAAGTGACCGCGACATCGACGTCCGCGAAGGGGGCTACAACTCGGAGCTCCAAGACGGCTTTCTACGCGTGCCACATCACTTTCACACATCCATCATGACCCGACGCGGTGTTTCGGTGGCATAGCTACACCGAGAGGCCACCACGAAGCTCCGTTAGACCAAGAGCTCTAGCCCTTAGACTTTCGCCGGACAGGCTTGGACCAGTGAACTCTTTCACCTGGTTGTGATGGGTCAGCACATAGGAGCATCCGCGAACACAGCCTGGACCCAAACCACCACTAGATTCCCTCCGGTTCTACCCAACGCACGGGTCTCCCCCTCCAGGTGACCGCGGCAGCGACGTCCATGGAGGGGGCCACACCCGGGAGCCCCAAGACGTCCGTCTAAGCGTGCCACATCTCTTTCACACATGCATCACGACCCGACGCGGTGTTTCGGTGGCATAGCTACACCCGGGAGGCCACCACCAAGCTCCGTTAGACTAGGAGATCTAGCCCTTTGATTTTCGCTGGACCGGCTTTGACCAGTGGACTCTTCCACCTGGTTGCGATAGGTCAGCACATAGCAGCATCCCCGAACACGGCCTGGACCCAAACCACCACTAGATTCCCTCCGGTTCTACCCGACGTGCACGTCTCCCCCCTCCAGCTGACCGCGACAGCAACGTCCGCGGAGGGGGGCCACACCCTAGAGCCCCAAGACGGCCTTCTACGCATGCCACATCACTTTCACACATGCATCCCGACCTGACGCGGTGTTTGGGTGGCATAGGTACACACGGGAGGCCACCACGAAGCTCCATTGGACCAGGAGATCTAGCCCTTTGACTTTCGCCGGACGGGCTTTGACTAGTGGACTCTTCCACCTGGTTGCGATGGGTCAGCACATAGCAGCATCCCCGAACACGGCCTGGACCCAAACCACAACTAGAATCCCTCCGGTTCTACCCAACGTGCATGTCTCCCTCCTCCAAGTGACCGCGACAGCGACGTCCGTGGAGGGGGGCCACACACCGGAGCCCCAAGACGGCCGTCTACGCATGCCACATCACTTTTACACATGCATCATGACCCGACGTCGTGTTTCGGTGCCATAGCTACACACGGGAGGCCACCACGAAGCTCCGTTAGACCAGGAGATCTAGCCCTTTGACTTTCGTCGGACGGGCTTTGACCAGTGGACTCTTCCACCTGGTTGCGATGGGTCAGCACATAGCAGCATCCCCGAACACGGCCTGGACCCAAACCACCACTAGATTCCCTCCGGTTCTACCCAACGTGCACGTCTCCCCCCTCCAGCTGACCGCGACAGCAACGTCCGCGGAGGGGGGCCACACCCCGGAGCCCCAAGACGGCCGTCCACGCATGCCACATCACTTTCACAAATGCATCACGAACCGACGTCGTGTTTCGGTGGCATAGCTACACCCGGGAGGCCACGAAGAAGCTCCATTAGACCTGGAGCTCTAGCCCTTCGACTTTCGCCGGACGGGCTTTAACTAGTGGACTCTTCCACATGGTTGCGATGGGTTAGTTATAGGAGCATCCCCGAACAAGTCCTGGACCCAAACCACTGCTAGATTCCCTCCGGTTCTACCTGACGCGCTCATCTCCCCCTCCAAGTGACCGCGACAACGACGTCCGCGGAGGGGGGGGGGCACACCCCGGAGCCCCAAGCCGAGCGTCTACGCGTGCCACTTCACTTTCACACATGAATCACGACCCGACGTGGTGTTTCAGTGGCATAGCTACACCCGGGACGCCACCAAGAAGCTCCGTTAGACAAGGAGCTCTAGCCCTTTGACTTTCGCTGGACGGGCTTTAACCAGTGGACTCTTCCACCTGGTTGCGATGGGTCAGCACATAGGAGCATCCCCGAACATGGCCTGGACCGAAACCACCACTAGATTCCCCGTGGTTCTACCCGACGCGCACGTCTCGCCCTACCAAGTGACCACGACATCGACGTCCGCGGAGGGGGGCTAAACCCCGCAGCCCCAAGACGGCTGTCTACACGTGCCACATCACTTTCACACATGCATCACGACCCGATGCGGTGTTCCGGTGGCATAGCTACACCAATTAGGCAACCAGGAAGCTTCGTTAGACCAGGAGATCTAGCCATTTGACTTTCGCCGGACAGGCTTTGACCAGTGGACTCTTCCACCTGGTTGGTATGGGTCTACACATAGGAGCATCCTCGGACACGGCCTGGACCCAAACCACCACTAGATTCCCTCTGGTTCTACCGGACGCGCATGTCTCCCCCCTCCAAGTGACCGCGACAGCGACGTCCGCGGAGGACGGCAACACTCTGGAGCCCCAAGACGGGCGTCTACGCGTGCCACATCACTTTTACACATGCATCATGACCCGACACGGTGTTTCGGTGGCATAGCTACACCGGGAGGACACCACGAAGCTATGTTGGACCAGGAGCTCTAGCCCTTAGACTTTCGCCGGACAGGCTTGGACCAGTGAACTCTTTCACCTGGTTGTGATGGGTCAACACATAGGAGCATCCCCGAACACGGACTGGACCCAAACCACCACTATCCCTCCGGTTCTACCTGACGCACGGGTCTCCCCCTCCAGGTGACCGCGACAGCGACGTCCGCGGAGGGGGCCACACCCGGGAGCCCCAAGACGTCCGTCTAAGCGTGCCACATCACTTTCACACATGCATCACGACCCGACGCGGTGTTTCGGTGGCATAGCTACACCCGGGAGGCCACCACCAAGCTCCGTTAGACCAGGAGATCTAGCCCTTTGACTTTCGCCGGACGGGCTTTGACTAGTGGACTCTTCCACATGGTTGTGATAGGTCAGCACATAGCAGCATCCCCGAACACGGCCTGGACCCAAACCACCACTAGATTCCCTCAGGTTCTACCCGACGTGCACGTCTCCCCCCTCCAACTGACCGCGACAGCAACGTCCGCGGAGGGGGGCCACACCCCGGAGCCCCAAGACGGCCGTCCACGCATGCCACATCACTTTCACAAATGCATCACGACCCGACGTCATGTTTCGGTGCCATAGCTAGACACGGGAGGCCACCATGAAGCTCCGTTAGACCAGGAGATCTAGCCCTTTGACTTTCGCCGGACGGGCTTTGACCAGTGGACTCTTCCACCTGGTTGCGATGGGTGAGCCAATAGGAGCATCCTCGAACACGGCCTGGACCCAAACCACCACTAGATTCCCTCTAGTTCTACCCGACGCGCACGTCTCCCCCCTCCAAGTGACTGCGACAGCGACGTCCGCGGAAGGGGGCAACACTTCGGAGCCCCTAGACAGGCATCTACGCATGCCACATCACTTTCACACATGCATCACGACCCGATGTGGTGTTTCGGTGGCATAGCTACACCCGGGAGACCACCACGAATCTCCGTTAGACCAGGAGATCTAGCCCTTTGACTTTCGGTGGACGGGCTTTGACCAGTGGACTCTGCCACCTCATTGCGATGGTTTAGCACATAGCAGCGTCCCCGAACACGGCCTGGACCCCAACCAACACTAGATTCCCTCCTCTTCTACCCGACGCACACGTCTCCCCCTCCAAGTGACCGCGACATCGACGTCCGCGAAGGGGGCTACAACTCGGAGCTCCAAGACGGCTTTCTACGCGTGCCACATCACTTTCACACATCCATCATGACCCGACGCGGTGTTTCGGTGGCATAGCTACACCGAGAGGCCACCACGAAGCTCCGTTAGACCAAGAGCTCTAGCCCTTAGACTTTCGCCGGACAGGCTTGGACCAGTGAACTCTTTCACCTGGTTGTGATGGGTCAGCACATAGGAGCATCCGCGAACACAGCCTGGACCCAAACCACCACTAGATTCCCTCCGATTCTACCCGACGCACGGGTCTCCCCCTCCAGGTGACCGCGGCAGCGACGTCCGTGGAGGGGGCCACACCCGGGAGCCCCAAGACGTCCGTCTAAGCGTGCCACATCTCTTTCACACATGCATCACGACCCGACGCGGTGTTTCGGTGGCATAGCTACACCCGGGAGGCCACCACCAAGCTCCGTTAGACCAGGAGATCTAGCCCTTTGATTTTCGCTGGACCGGATTTGACCAGTGGACTCTTCCACCTGGTTGCGATAGGTCAGCACATAGCAGCATCCCCGAACACGGCCTGGATCCAAACCACCACTAGATTCCCTCCGGTTCTACCCGACGTGCACGTCTCCCTCCTCCAAGTGACCGCGACGGCGACGTCCGCGGAGGGGGGCCACACCCCGCAGCCCCAAGACGGCCGTCTACGCATGCCACATCACTTTCACACATGCATCATGACCCGACGTCGTGTTTCGGTGCCATAGCTACGCATGGGAGGCCACCACGAAGCTCCGTTAGACCAGGAGATCTAGCCCTTTGACTTTCGTCGGACGGGCTTTGACCAGTGGACTCTTCCACCTGGTTGCGATGGGTCAGCACATAGCAGCATCCCCGAACACGGCCTGGACCCAAACCACCACTAGATTCCCTCCGGTTCTACCCAACGTGCATGTCTCCCCCCTCCAGCTGACCGCGACAGCAACGTCCGCGGAGGGGGGCCACACCCCGGAGCCCCAAGACGGCCGTCCACGCATGCCACATCACTTTCACAAATGCATCACGACCCGACGTCGTGTTTCGGTGGCATAGCTACACACGGGAGGCCACCATGACGCTCCGTTAGACCAGGAGATCTAGCCCTTTGACTTTCGCCGGACGGGCTTTGACCAGTGGACTCTTCCACCTGGTTGTGATGGGTGAGCCAATAGGAGCATCCTCGAACACGACCTGAACCCAAACCACCACTAGATTCCCTCTAGTTCTACCCGACGCGCACGTCTCCCCCCTCCAAGTGACTGCGACAGCGACGTCCGCGGAGGGGGGCAACACTTCGGAGCCCCTAGACAGGCATCTACGCATGCCACATCACTTTCACACATGCATCACAACCCGATGTGGTGTTTCGGTGGCATAGCTACACCCGGGAGACCACCACGAATCTCCGTTAGACCAGGAGATCTAGCCCTTTGACTTTCGGTGGACGGGCTTTGACCAGTGGACTCTGCCACCTCATTGCGATGGTTTAGCACATAGCAGCATCCCCGAACACGGCCTGGACCCCAACCAACACTAGATTCCCTCCTCTTCTACCCGACGCGCACGTCTCCCCCTCCAAGTCACCGCGACAGCGACGTCCGCGAAGGGGGCTACACCTCGGAGCTCCAAGACGGCTTTCTACGCGTGCCACATCACTTTCACACATCCATCATGACCCGACGCGGTGTTTCGGTGGCATAGCTACACCGAGAGGCCACCACGAAGCTCCGTTAGACCAAGAGCTCTAGGCCTTAGACTTTCGCCGGACAGGCTTGGACCAGTGAACTCTTTCACCTGGTTGTGATGGGTTAGCACATAGGAGCATCCCCGAACACAGCCTGGACCCAAACCACCACTAGATTCCCTCCGGTTCTACCCGACGCACGGGTCTCCCCCTCCAGGTGACCGCGACAGCGACGTCCGTGGAGGGGGCCACACCCGGGAGCCCCAAGACGTCCGTCTAAGCGTGCCACATCTCTTTCACACATGCATCACGACCCGACGCGGTGTTTCGGTGGCATAGCTACACCCGGGAGGCCACCACCAAGCTCCGTTAGACCAGGAGATCTAGCCCTTTGATTTTCGCTGGACCGGCTTTGACCAGTGGACTCTTCCACCTGGTTGCGATAGGTCAGCACATAGCAGCATCCCCGAACACGGCCTGGACCCAAACCACCACTAGATTCCCTCCGGTTCTACCCGACGTGCACGTCTCCCCCCTCCAGATGATCGCGACAGCAACGTCCGCGGAGGGGGGCCACACCCCAGAGCCCCAAGACGGCCTTCTACGCGTGCCACATCACTTTCACACATGCATCCCCACCTGATGCGGTGTTTGGGTGGCATAGCTACACACGGGAGGCCACCACGAAGCTCCGTTAGACCAGGAGATCTAGCCCTTTGACTTTCGCCGGACGGGCTTTGACTAGTGGACTCTTCCACCTGGTTGCGATGGGTCAACACATAGCAGCATCCCCGAACACGGCCTGGACCCAAACCACAACTAGATTCCCTCCGGTTCTACCCAACGTCCACGTCTCCCTCCTCCAAGTGACCGCGACGGCGACGTCCGCGGAGGGGGGCCACACCCCGGAGCCCCAAGACGGCTGTCTACGCATGCCACATCACTTTCACACATGCATCATGACCCGACGTCGTGTTTCGGTGCCATAGCTACGCACGGGAGGCCACCACGAAGCTCCGTTAGACCAGGAGATCTAGCCCTTTGACTTTCGTCGGACGGGCTTTGACCAGTGGACTCTTCCACCTGGTTGCGATGGGTCAGCACATAGCAGCATCCCCGAACACGGCCTGGACCCAAACCACCACTAGATTCCCTCCGGTTCTACCCAACGTGCATGTCTCCCCCCTCCAGCTGACCGCGACAGCAACGTCCGCGGAGGGGGGCCACACCCCGGAGCCCCAAGACGGCCGTCCACGCATGCCACATCACTTTCACAAATGCATGACGACCCGACGTCGTGTTTCGGTGGCATAGCTACACACGGGAGGCCACCATGAAGCTCCGTTAGACCAGGAGATCTAGCCCTTTGACTTTCGCCGGACGGGCTTTGACCAGTGGACTCTTCCACCTGGTTGCGATGGGTGAGCCAATAGGAGCATCCTCGAACACGGCCTGGACCCAAACCACCACTAGATTCCCTCTAGTTCTACCTGACGCGCACGTCTCCCCCCTCCAAGTGACTGCGACAGCGACGTCCGCGGAGGGGGGCAACACTTCGGAGCCCCTAGACAGGCATCTACCCATGCCACATCACTTTCACACATGCATCACGACCCGACGTGGTGTTTCGGTGGCATAGCTACACCCGGGAGACCACCACGAATCTCCGTTAGACCAGGAGATCTAGCCCTTTGACTTTCGTTGGACGGGCTTTGACCAGTGGACTCTGCCACCTCATTGCGATGGTTTAGCACATAGCAGCATCCCCGAACACGGCCTGGACCCCAACCAACACTAGATTCCCTCCTCTTCTACCCGACGCACACGTCTCCCCCTCCAAGTGACCGCGACATCGACGTCCGCGAAGGGGGCTACAACTCGGAGCTCCAAGACGGCTTTCTACGCGTGCCACATCACTTTCACACATCCATCATGACCCGACGCGGTGTTTCGGTGGCATAGCTACACCGAGAGGCCACCACGAAGCTCCCTTAGACCAAGAGCTCTAGCCCTTAGACTTTCGCCGGACAGGCTTGGACCAGTGAACTCTTTCACCTGGTTGTGATGGGTCAGCACATAGGAGCATCCGCGAACACAGCCTGGACCCAAACCACCACTAGATTCCCTCCGGTTCTACCCGACGCACGGGTCTCCCCCTCCAGGTGACCGCGGCAGCGACGTCCGTGGAGGGGGCCACACCCGGGAGCCCCAAGACGTCCGTCTAAGTGTGCCACATCTCTTTCACACATGCATCACGACCCGACGCGGTGTTTCGGTGGCATAGCTACACCCGGGAGGCCACCACCAAGCTCCGTTAGACCAGGAGATCTAGCCCTTTGATTTTCGCTGGACCGGCTTTGACCAGTGGACTCTTCCACCTGGTTGCGATAGGTCAGCACATAGCAGCATCCCCGAACACGGCCTGGACCCAAACCACCACTAGATTCCCTCCGGTTCTACCCGACGTGCACGTCTCCCCCCTCCAGCTGACCGCGACAGCAACGTCCGCGGAGGGGGGCCACACCCCAGAGCCCCAAGACGGCCTTCTACGCGTGCCACATCACTTTCACACATGCATCCCGACCTGACGCGGTGTTTGGGTGGCATAGCTACACACGGGAGGCCACCACGAAGCTCCGTTAGACCAGGAGATCTAGCCCTTTGACTTTCGCCGGACGGGCTTTGACTAGTGGACTCTTCCACCTGGTTGTGATGGGTCAGCACATAGCAGCATCCCCGAACACGTCCTGGACCCAAACCACAATTAGATTCCCTCCGGTTCTACCCAACGTGCACGTCTCCCTCCTCCAAGTGACCACGATAGCGACGTCCGCGGAGGGGGGCCACACCCCGGAGCCCCAAGACGGCCGTCTACGCATGCCACATCAGTTTCACACATGCATCATGACCCGACGTCGTGTTTCGGTGCCATAGCTACACACGGGAGGCCACCACGAAGCTCCGTTAGACCAGGAGATCTAGCCCTTTGACTTTCGTCGGACGGGCATTGACCAGTGGACTCTTCCACCTGGTTGCGATGGGTCAGCACATAGAAGCATCCCCGAACACGGCCTGGACCCAAACCACCACTAGATTCCCTCCGGTTCTACCCAACGTGCACGTCGCCCCCTCCAGCTGACCGCGACAGCAACGTCCGCGGAGGGGGGCCACACCCCGGAGCCCCAAGACGGCCGTCCACGCATGCCACATCACTTTCACAAATGCATCACGACCCGACGTCGTGTTTCGGTGGCATAGCTACACCCGGGAGGCCACGAAGAAGCTCCGTTAGACCTGGAGCTCTAGCCCTTCGACTTTCTCCGGACGGGCTTTAACTAGTGGACTCTTCCACCTGGTTGCGATGGGTTAGCATATAGGAGCATCCCCGAACATGTCCTGGACCCAAACCACTACCAGATTCCCTCCGGTTCTACCTGACGCGCTCATCTCCCCCTCCAAGTGACCGCGACAACGACGTCCGCGGAGGGGGGGGCACACCCCGGAGCCCCAAGCCGAGCGTCTACGCGTGCCACTTCACTTTCACACATGAATCACGACCCGACGTGGTGTTTCGGTGGCATAGCTACACCCGCGACGCCACCAAGAAGCTCCGTTAGACAAGGAGCTCTAGCCCTTTGACTTTCGCTGGACGGGCTTTAACCAGTGGACTCTTCCACCTGGTTGCGATGGGTCAGCACATAGGAGCATCCCCGAACATGGCCTGGACCGAAACCACCACTAGATTCCCCGTGGTTCTACCCGACGCGCACGTCTCGCCCTACCAAGTGACCACGACATCGACGTCCGCGGAGGGGGGCTAAACCCCGCAGCCCCAAGACGGCTGTCTACACGTGCCACATCACTTTCACACATGCATCACGACCCGATGCGGTGTTCCGGTGGCATAGCTACACCAATTAGGCAACCAGGAAGCTTCGTTAGACCAGGAGATCTAGCCATTTGACTTTCGCCGGACAGGCTTTGACTAGTGGACTCTTCCACCTGGTTGGTATGGGTCTACACATAGGAGCATCCTCGGACACGGCCTGGACCCAAACCACCACTAGATTCCCTCTGGTTCTACCGGACGCGCATGTCTCCCCCCTCCAAGTGACCGCGACAGCGACGTCCGCGCAGGGCGGCAACACTCTAGAGCCCCAAGACGGGCGTCTACGCATGCCACATCACTTTTACACATGCATCATGACCCGACGCGGTGTTTCGGTGGCATAGCTACACCGGGAGGACACCACGAAGCTATGTTGGACCAGGAGCTCTAGCCCTTAGACTTTCGCCGGACAGGCTTGGACCAGTGAACTCTTTCACCTGGTTGTGATGGGTCAACACATAGGAGCATCCCCGAACACGGACTGGACCCAAACCACCACTATCCCTCCGGTTCTACCTGACGCACGGGTCTCCCCCTCCAGGTGACCGCGACAGCGACGTCCGCGGAGGGGGCCACACCCGGGAGCCCCAAGACGGCCGTCTAAGCGTGCCACATCACTTTCACACATGCATCACGACCCGACGCAGTGTTTCGGTGGCATAGCTACACCCGGGAGGCCACCACCAAGCTCCGTTAGACCAGGAGATCTAGCCCTTTGACTTTCGCCGGACGGGCTTTGACCAGTGGACTCTTCCACCTGGTTGCGATGGGTGAGCCAATAGGAGCATCCTCGAACACGGCCTGAACCCAAACCACCACTAGATTCCCTCTAGTTCTACCCGACGCGCACGTCTCCCCCCTCCAAGTGACTGCGACAGCGACGTCCGCGGAGGGGGGCAACACTTCGGAGCCCCTAGACAGGCATCTACGCATGCCACATCACTTTCACACATGCATCACAACCCGATGTGGTGTTTCGGTGGCATAGCTACACCCGGGAGACCACCACGAATCTCCGTTAGACCAGGAGATCTAGCCCTTTGACTTTCGTTGGACGGGCTTTGACCAGTGGACTCTGCCACCTCATTGCGATGGTTTAGCACATAGCAGCATCCCCGAACACGGCCTGGACCCCAACCAACACTAGATTCCCTCCTCTTCTACCCGACGCGCACGTCTCCCCCTCCAAGTGACCGCGACAGCGACGTCCGCGAAGGGGGCTACACCTCGGAGCTCCAAGACGGCTTTCTACGCGTGCCACATCACTTTCACACATCCATCATGACCCGACGCGGTGTTTCGGTGGCATAGCTACACCGAGAGGCCACCACGAAGCTCCGTTAGACCAAGAGCTCTAGGCCTTAGACTTTCGCCGGATAGGCTTGGACCAGTGAACTCTTTCACCTGGTTGTGATGGGTTAGCACATAGGAGCATCCCCGAACACAGCCTGGACCCAAACCACCACTAGATTCCCTCCGGTTCTACCCGACGCACGGGTCTCCCCCTCCAGGTGACCGCGGCAGCGACGTCCGTGGAGGGGGCCACACCCGGGAGCCCCAAGACGTCCGTCTAAGCGTGCCAAGTCTCTTTCACACATGCATCACGACCCGACGCGGTGTTTCGGTGGCATAGCTACACCCGGGAGGCCACCACCAAGCTCCGTTAGACCAGGAGATCTAGCCCTTTGATTTTTGCTGGACCGACTTTGACCAGTGGACTCTTCCACCTGGTTGCGATAGGTCAGCACATAGCAGCATCCCCGAACACGGCCTGGACCCAAACCACCACTAGATTCCCTCCGGTTCTACCCGACGTGCACGTCTCCCCCCTCCGGCTGACTGCGACAGCAACGTCCGCGGAGGGGGGCCACACCCCAGAGCCCCAAGACGGCCTTCTACGAATGCCACATCACTTTCACACATGCATCCCCACCTGATGCGGTGTTTGGGTGGCATAGCTACACACGGGAGGACACCACGAAGCTCCGTTAGACCAGGAGATCTAGCCCTTTGACTTTCGCCGGACGGGCTTTGACTAGTGGACTCTTCCACCTAGTTGCGATGGGTCAACACATAGCAGCATCCCCGAACATGGCCTGGACCCAAACCACAACTAGATTCCCTCCGGTTCTACCCAACGTGCACGTCTCCCTCCTCCAAGTGACCGCGACGGCGACGGCCGCGGAGGGGGGCCACACCCCGGAGCCCCAAGACGGCCGTCTACGCATGCCACATCACTTTCACACATGCATCATGACCCGACGTCGTGTTTCGGTGCCATAGCTACGCACGGGAGGCCACCACGAAGCTCCGTTAGACCAGGAGATCTAGCCCTTTGACTTTCGTCGGACGGGCTTTGACCAGTGGACTCTTCCACCTGGTTGCGATGGGTCAGCACATAGCAGCATCCCCGAACACGGCCTGGACCCAAACCACCACTAGATTCCCTCCGGTTCTACCCAACGTGCATGTCTCCCCCCTCCAGCTGACCGCGACAGCAACGTCCGCGGAGGGGGGCCACACCCCGGAGCCCCAAGACGGCCGTCCACGCATGCCACATCACCTTCACAAATGCATCACGACCCGACGTCGTGTTTCGGTGGCATAGCTACACACGGGAGGCCACCATGAAGCTCCGTTAGACCAGGAGATCTAGCCCTTTGACTTTCGCCGGACGGGCTTTGACCAGTGGACTCTTCCACCTGGTTGCGATGGGTGAGCCAATAGGAGCATCCTCGAACACGGCCTGGACCCAAACCACCACTAGATTCCCTCTAGTTCTACCTGACGCGCACGTCTCCCCCCTCCAAGTGACTGCGACAGCGACGTCCGCGGAGGGGGGCAACACTTCGGAGCCCCTAGACAGGCATCTACCCATGCCACATCACTTTCACACATGCGTCACGACCCGACGTGGTGTTTCGGTGGCATAGCTACACCCGGGAGACCACCACGAATCTCCGTTAGACCAGGAGATCTAGCCCTTTGACTTTCGTTGGACGGGCTTTGACCAGTGGACTCTGCCACCTCATTGCGATGGTTTAGCACATAGCAGCATCCCCGAACACGGCCTGGACCCCAACCAACACTAGATTCCCTCCTCTTCTACCCGACGCGCACGTCTCCCCCTCCAAGTGACCGCGACATCGACGTCCGCGAAGGGGGCTACAACTCGGAGCTCCAAGACGGCTTTCTACGCGTGCCACATCACTTTCACACATCCATCATGACCCGACGCGGTGTTTCGGTGGCATAGCTACACCGAGAGGCCACCACGAAGCTCCCTTAGACCAAGAGCTCTAGCCCTTAGACTTTCGCCGGACAGGCTTGGACCAGTGAACTCTTTCACCTGGTTGTGATGGGTCAGCACATAGGAGCATCCGCGAACACAGCCTGGACCCAAACCACCACTAGATTCCCTCCGGTTCTACCCGACGCACGGGTCTCCCCCTCCAGGTGACCGTGGCAGCGACGTCCGCGGAGGGGGCCACACCCGGGAGCCCCAAGACGTCCGTCTAAGCGTGCCACATCTCTTTCACACATGCATCACGACCCGACGCGGTGTTTCGGTGGCATAGCTACACCCGGGAGGCCACCACCAAGCTCCGTTAGACCAGGAGATCTAGCCCTTTGATTTTCGCTGGACCGGCTTTGACCAGTGGACTCTTCCACCTGGTTGCGATAGGTCAGCACATAGCGGCATCCCCGAACACGGCCTGGACCCAAACCACCACTAGATTCCCTCCGGTTCTACCCGACGTGCACGTCTCCCCCCTCCAGCTGACCGCGACAGCAACGTCCGCGGAGGGGGGCCACACCCCAGAGCCCCAAGACGGCCTTCTACGCGTGCCACATCACTTTCACACATGCATCCCGACCCGACGCGGTGTTTGGGTGGCATAGCTACATACGGGAGGCCACCACGAAGCTCCGTTAGACCAGGAGATCTAGCCCTTTGACTTTCGCCGGACGGGCTTTGACTAGTGGACTCTTCCACCTGGTTGCGATGGGTCAGCACATAGCAGCATCCCCGAACACGGCCTGGACCCAAACCACCACTAGATTCCCTCCGGTTCTACCCGACGTGCACGTCTCCCTCCTCCAAGTGACCGCGACAGCGACGTCCGCGGAGGGGAGCCACACCCCGGAGCCCCAAGACGGCCGTGTAAGCATGCCACATCACTTTCACACATCCATCCCGACCCGACGTCGTGTTTCGGTGCCATAGCTACACACGGGAGGCCACCACGAAGCTCCGTTAGACCAGGAGATCTAGCCCTTTGACTTTCGCCGGACGGGCTTTGACCAGTGGACTCTTCCACCTGGTGGCGATGGGTCAGCACATAGCAGCATCCCCGAACACGGCCTGGACCCAAACCACCACTACATTCCCTCCGGTTCTACCCAACGTGCACGTCTCCCCCCTCCAGCTGACCGCGACAGCAACATCCGCGGAGGGGGGCCACACCCCGGAGCCCCAAGACGGCCGTCCACGCATGCCACATCACTTTCACAAATGCATCACGACCCGACGTCGTGTTTCGGTGCCATAGCTACACACGGGAGGCCACCATGAAGCTCCGTTAGACCAGGAGATCTAGCCCTTTGACTTTCGCCGGACGGGCTTTGACCAGTGGACTCTTCCACCTAGTTGCGATGGGTGAGCCAATAGGAGCATCCTCGAACACGGCCTGGACCCAAACCACCCCTAGATTCCCTCTAGTTCTACCTGACGCACACGTCTCCCCCCTCCAAGTGACTGCGACAGCAACGTCCGCGGAGGGGGGCAACACTTCGGAGCCCCTAGACAGGCATCTACGCATGCCACATCACTTTCACACATGCATCACGACCCGACGTGGTGTTTCGGTGGCATAGCTACACCCGGGAGACCACCACGAATCTCCGTTAGACCAGGAGATCTAGCCCTTTGACTTTCGGTGGACGGGCTTTGACCAGTGGACTCTGCCACCTCATTGCGATGGTTTAGCCCATAGCAGCATCCCCGAACACGGCCTGGACCCCAACCAACACTAGATTCCCTCCTCTTCTACCCGACGCGCACGTCTCCCCCTCCAAGTGACCGCGACAGCGACGTCCGCGAAGGGGGCTACACCCCGGAGCTCCAAGACGGCTTTCTACGCGTGCCACATCACTTTCACACATCCATCATGACCCGACGCGGTGTTTCGGTGGCATAGCTACACCGAGAGGCCACCACGAAGCTCCGTTAGACCAAGAGCTCTAGCCCTTAGACTTTCGCCGGACAGGCTTGGACCAGTGAACTCTTTCACCTGGTTGTGATGGGTCAGCACATAGGAGCATCCCCGAACACAGCCTGGACCCAAACCACCACTAGATTCCCTCCGGTTCTACCCGACGCACGGGTCTCCCCCTCCAGGTGACCGCGGCAGCGACGTCCGCGGAGGGGGCCACACCCGGGAGCCCCAAGACGTCCGTCTAAGCGTGCCACATCTCTTTCACACATGCATCACGACCCGACGCGGTGTTTCGGTGGCATAGCTACACCCGGGAGGCCACCACCAAGCTCCGTTAGACCAGGAGATCTAGCCCTTTGATTTTCGCTGGACCGGCTTTGACCAGTGGACTCTTCCACCTGGTTGCGATAGGTCAGCACATAGCAGCATCCCCGAACACGGCCTGGACCCAAACCACCACTAGATTCCCTCCGGTTCTACCCGACGTGCACATCTCCCCCCTCCAGCTGACCGCGACAGCAACGTCCGCGGAGGGGGGCCACACCCCAGAGCCCCAAGACGGCCTTCTACGCGTGCCACATCACTTTCACACATGCATCCCGACCCGACGCGGTGTTTGGGTGGCATAGCTACATACGGGAGGCCACCACGAAGCTCCGTTAGACCAGGAGATCTAGCCCTTTGACTTTCGCCGGACGGGCTTTGACTAGTGGACTCTTCCACCTGGTTGCGATGGGTCAGCACATAGCAGCATCCCCGAACACGGCCTGGACCCAAACCACCACTAGATTCCCTCCGGTTCTACCCGACGTGCACGTCTCCCTCCTCCAAGTGACCGCGACAGCGACGTCCGCGGAGGGGAGCCACACCCCGGAGCCCCAAGACGGCCGTCTAAGCATGCCACATCACTTTCACACATCCATCCCGACCCGACGTCGTGTTTCGGTGCCATAGCTACACACGGGAGGCCACCACGAAGCTCCGTTAGACCAGGAGATCTAGCCCTTTGACTTTCGCCGGACGGGCTTTGACCAGTGGACTCTTCCACCTGGTTGCGATGGGTCAGCACATAGCAGCATCCCCGAACACGGCCTGGACCCAAACCACCACTAGATTCCCTCCGGTTCTACCCAACGTGCACGTCTCCCCCCTCCAGCTGACCGCGACAGCAACATCCGCGGAGGGGGGCCACACCCCGGAGCCCCAAGACGGCCGTCCACGCATGCCACATCACTTTCACAAATGCATCACGACCCGACGTCGTGTTTCGGTGCCATAGCTACACACGGGAGGCCACCATGAAGCTCCGTTAGACCAGGAGATCTAGCCCTTTGACTTTCGCCGGACGGGCTTTGACCAGTGGACTCTTCCACCTAGTTGCGATGGGTGAGCCAATAGGAGCATCCTCGAACACGGCCTGGACCCAAACCACCCCTAGATTCCCTCTAGTTCTACCTGACGCACACGTCTCCCCCCTCCAAGTGACTGCGACAGCAACGTCCGCGGAGGGGGGCAACACTTCGGAGCCCCTAGACAGGCATCTACGCATGCCACATCACTTTCACACATGCATCACGACCCGACGTGGTGTTTCGGTGGCATAGCTACACCCGGGAGACCACCACGAATCTCCGTTAGACCAGGAGATCTAGCCCGTTGACTTTCGGTGGACGGGCTTTGACCAGTGGACTCTGCCACCTCATTGCGATGGTTTAGCCCATAGCAGCATCCCCGAACACGGCCTGGACCCCAACCAACACTAGATTCCCTCCTCTTCTACCCGACGCGCATGTCTCCCCCTCCAAGTGACCGCGACAGCGACGTCCGCGAAGGGGGCTACACCCCGGAGCTCCAAGACGGCTTTCTACGCGTGCCACATCACTTTCACACATCCATCATGACCCGACGCGGTGTTTCGGTGGCATAGCTACACCGAGAGGCCACCACGAAGCTCCGTTAGACCAAGAGCTCTAGCCCTTAGACTTTCGCCGGACAGGCTTGGACCAGTGAACTCTTTCACCTGGTTGTGATGGGTCAGCACATAGGAGCATCCCCGAACACAGCCTGGACCCAAACCACCACTAGATTCCCTCGGGTTCTACCCGACGCACGGGTCTCCCCCTCCAGGTGACCGCGGCAGCGACGTCCGCGGAGGGGGCCACACCCGGGAGCCCCAAGACGTCCGTCTAAGCGTGCCACATCTCTTTCACACATGCATCACGACCCGACGCGGTGTTTCGGTGGCATAGCTACACCCGGGAGGCCACCACCAAGCTCCGTTAGACCAGGAGATCTAGCCCTTTGATTTTCGCTGGACCGGCTCTGACCAGTGGACTCTTCCACCTGGTTGCGATAGGTCAGCACATAGCAGCATCCCCGAACACGGCTTGGACCAAAACCACCACTAGATTCCCTCCGGTTCTACCCGACGTGCACGTCTCCCCCCTCCAGCTGACCGCGACAGCAACGTCCGCGGAGGGGGGCCACACCCCAGAGCCCCAAGACGGCCTTCTACGCGTGCCACATCACTTTCACACATGCATCCCGACCCGACGCGGTGTTTGGGTGGCATAGCTACACACGGGAGGCCACCACGAAGCTCCGTTAGACCAGGAGAACTAGCCCTTTGACTTTCGCCGGACGGGCTTTGACTAGTGGACTCTTCCACCTGGTTGCGATGGGTCAGCACATAGCAGCATCCCCGAACACGGCTGGACCCAAACCACAACTAGATTCCCTCCGGTTCTACCCAACGGGCACGTCTCCCTCCTCCAAGTGACCGCGACAGCGACGTCCGCGGAGGGGGGCCACACCCCGGAGCCCCAAGACGGCCGTCTACGCATGCCACATCACTTTCACACATGCATCACGACCCGACGTCGTGTTTCGGTGCCATAGCTACACACGGGAGGCCACCACGAAGCTCCGTTAGACCAGGAGATGTAGCCCTTTGACTTTCGCCGGACGGGCTTTGACCAGTGGACTCTTCCACCTGGTTGCGATGGGTCAGCACATAGCAGCATCCCCGAACACGGCCTGGACCCAAACCACCACTAGATTCCCTCCGGTTCTACCCAACGTGCACGTCTCCCTCCTCCAAGTGACCGC